>JAAGNO010029065.1:24025-41675 GCA_033439905.1 Ceryle rudis
TGGTGAAATTTCTTCTGCCAGCAGTGCGTGTCTGGCTAAAAAGCAGCTCCTTACAATAGCATTTGCAATAGAGCCAGGCTAAATGAGTGATCCTACTTCATCCACTGAGAAGACAACAGAGGCCATCTCATGGATGGAGGCTTCTTAGGGTCCAGGGAGGACATCTTCATCTTGCTGCTAGCTTTTAGTGCTTAACCAGAATGGGGAATGTTCAGATGGGTGAAATCAGGTTTCTGACCCTATTCTGAGCCTGACATTGGGCTGCCTTAGTGCAGCCAAAGATCACAGGTATTACAGGGTGTTAGGGGTTGGAAGGGACCTTGGAGATCTTCAAGTCCAACCCCCCTGTCAGAGCAGGATCATACAGTCTAATATATATTAATAATCTATATACATGTCTAATATACAGATAAGTTGTCCCCAGTGAAAACAGGACTGCACAGTGCAAGGGAAGAGCTGGCCAGGTGTCCACAGGTCAGGTGTGACCGCCAAGGATAAAGCCCCAGTTTGTCACCCCACTGTTGACCCATGTTCTTGCACCATGAGAAGATCTTGCATTTCACATATGGTATGCATACGCTGGGAACCATAATCCACCAAGGCTGCAGAGCTTATTTTTGGGTAAGGTCTCAAGGACTTGACAGCTTCAGGGGCCAGAGCGTGAACCTGCTACCCAGCAGCTGTGATCTCCTCACACCTCAGCCTCCCTGGGAAGGGTGGGAAGATCAGCCTGAAGATTAGTCAGTCTTCACATTCTTGGAGTGTTTGGCATAGAAACACTCCTGGACACTGACAGGGGGAAGGTGAAGAGCTACTTAGGATCCAGAAAGTGGTAAATGTGGCCCCTTTCCAAATCTAACAGGGGCAGTAAGGCTGTTGCTTTATAAGGCTGTATGTAGCATGGGGGGTGGGGGTTAACTTACACCTCTCAAGTCAGTTCAGCATCACAATGTGTACTGGGAAGGGTGGACAAAGCACACCCCCTCATGCTTGAAATGGGCCATTGTCCTTAGTTTCCTCTGAAATTCATTTAGTTCATGTGCTCAGAACTGGGGCGGGGAGAAGGGATTTTTCAGAAAGCCACATCATCACACCCATGAAGGCAACCAGGGCATGTCTTCCTTAGTGATCTGTCCTGGAGCAGACTCCAAATAAAGGCAAAGGGAGCTTCCCACAGTAAAGAATGAAATAAAACATGATCCTATAGGAATCTTTTTACCTGATGATGTTTGAAATTAACAGTCTGAGTTCTTGTAATCCTCTCTGTTCTTGGTGTAGGCAGTTGATGGTTGTAAGTATCATGGTCCTGGTCTCAGAGCTGTGTCCAAATCCCTGAAGCTTAAGGTCCTAACCCAGCTCTAATTTGAGATCTTTGACTCTCACACCAGCTGACTACATGGATTTAATGCATGTAAATACCTTCATAGCGACTGGCAAAACATACTCATGATACTATCCTAAATTGGGATGCTCTCTCTCTCCAGAGTGTCATTTGAAGTTATCACCTACTCAGCAAGTAAATCCCTTTACTGAAGGAGGAAGACTTCATGTTCTCCAGTCAGGCCCACAGACAGCTTCTTTACCCTCCAAATCTGCTTTCTCCTCTGCATTGCCATTGCCAAAGCTGGTTTTCTAAACGCCGCGGTGCATAGAAGCTGTTATTAATGCTTCGATATCATCTCTATTTCAGCTCAGCTTGCTATGAGTCACTCTGATGTTTGCATCTTGGTGCTCTGTCTTATTGGTCTATGAAAGAGTCAGGATGAGAGTTCCCATTCCAAACACTCATCTCCCTCCCAGGCTAATGGGGTCAGACAGGTCTGCCTGCAAGATGTAGATTTTCTTAAGGGTGTCATGTCACTGACAAAAGCCGTGAGAAGGTGGTCCCTTCCATATGAATCAAACATTTCTTGACTTATAGGACTTGCTATAAAACTGCCTCACATCCAGCATGAGACATGTTTCATTCCCCCAGCCCTCTAAAATGGTTGAGATTCCCTACATCAGCTCCAAGTGCTAGTTTTCTGCTAATTTCCTTGTTTGTAAGGATATAGATTAACTTCTGACTACAGAGTTTTTTTGCTTTGGCTGTAGGATTTAGGTAAACACAATGAAAACCTCAGACTTCAGTAGTTTTGGAGCAGTGAGCCAGGCACATCTGTTTACCTGCCTGAACCACATCTTGGGCTGTGTTTCTGATTCATACATGTTACACTCATGTTGGTAATCGAAAGGAGTCACAGGCTGTTCTTCTTGTCTAGAGCTAAATACGATGGCAAGATGAATCCCTGATCTCCCTGACCAGGGTCTCACCTTCTAACCTGCTTAGATGGAGTAGTTCTTCGCCAGTCTAAACCCTGAAAAACATGTCTGGGAGATGCAGATTGACCTAGATCAGGACAGTCCCCAGGGATCTTTCACTGTTCACCTATCAGGGCTTGCTGGTAGACCAGCCTCCACCAAAGCTTTAAGACCTTCCAAGAGGGTAAAGAGCTGCTGCAAAAAGAAATGTAAGTAGAACAGGCAGCTGATCACTGGAGACAATCAATGAGAAATGGAAAAGGGTGTGAGGGTACAGGGGGATGAAATATGGGTGGCATAGGATGATCTGGGGACACTGCCAAGCTGCTACCACTACCAGAAAGAACAACAAGGAGCAAGTGGTGCAGTGCTCAGAGCAAATTTGTAGTTCAGATAGTGTGCCAGCACTGAGGTCTGCAGCTGGCGGTGTCTGATTTAGTAGTATCAGAATAATTGCTTTGACAAAGGGCTCACACACCTGGGGAGCAACCCAGGAAGTTCCCCAGACAGGCTGCTTCTCCATCTGTTCAGTCCTGATGAGAAACCTGTCTGATTTGTCAAGTCACCAAAAAGTGTGTTATATTCTGGTTCTCCTTGGCAGGCTCCAAGGAATTGAGGACTTCAGGGAATGGAGGTCTGGTTTTATTTATTTTTTTTTTTTCCCCCTCACAAACCCAACCAATCTCATCATAGTGTTTTACCTGAAGACGACTCCATGTTTCCATCCTGGGCTTCTGAGGATATTTGTCTGAGCCAAAACATGCTCATCATTTTCAGAGGATGGAGAAGGTAGGCTATTTTATACTCTAGCAAGTGCAACATTAACAAAGACAAAACCACAAAAGGGCTCGATTACACTTGCATTACAAAGTGACCACAAAATCTAATATTGGTGGAGTTCAAATGTCTGCTGGCTTGCAAGAAGATGACCACAAGGAATGCAAAACATGATCTGGCTACTGCTGTCACCACTCTGGGGGAGAAAACCTGCTGGGCTAGAAACCTACCCCAAGCAGCTGGCAACACAAGTTGTAGGTGTAGTTTGCTGTTATTGTTGCTTCCTTCTTGCTAAATGTCTTTCTTTTCTGTTTATAGGGGATCATAGGGGGAGGCAGGAGGCTACTTGTGCTAGACATAACTCATCTTGCTAGTGACAGCAACATCATCACAGGACCCAAGGCCAGAGTGAGACAAATGCATCTGACTCAGCAGTAAATCAGCTTTCATCCTCTTCCCGCATGCAGCATGACTAGTGCTGATCCATAAAGGATGCTCTGGGCATCTCTCGTAACAGCAGCTGTCCCTCTGTTCAGAGCAAAGAAGCATCTAAGAAATCTTGGTGTGTCTCCTGCCACACTCAGCAGGAAAACTCAAACTGCACTGCAGGCTAAAAGTGATCTTGCAGCAGGGCCAAAAGGTTCAAGACCTAGTTGTCCTTGTCACAGCACGTTAAAAATGGGTAATCACTCAGCTGTGCACAAGCAAAGGCTTTTATGTACGGCAAATGTAATCTCCTGCCACAAATCAGTGTGAGAAAGAGTGGGCAAGCTCCAGGAGTTAGCTTTCTGCTGATGCTGAGAGTCTCTATAAAGATTGCAGGCTCGGCAAGACCCAGGTCTCTGGAGAGGGAGAAACAAGTCAAGGATTCCCCTTTTCTTCACAAGATGCTTCCCAAATGAGTACAGACAACTGTGCTGGTGTTGAACTGGTGTTCAAGACTTAGCGAGCCATGAGATGCTTCACAGGAGGCCACATGACAGTCTGGCCATGCTGATGTGCTCTCCAGAAACACTTTGGAAGTCTCCAGCTTGTCTCTCCATAATAATGATTCTCTGCTGGGACTTTCCCTGACTTTCAGTGAAAGAAGTACAGCCAGCAGATGCTTTTCTATCAGCAGTTGACTGAACCAAAACTGTGTGCATTTTTATTAAGGGCAGCTTTGGCTGAAGACGTCATATTGAAATATCATGCTCAAATATTTGAACTCTACAGTTTTCCCTATGAATACGCTGTTTCCATATCTGGTTGTTGTTTCATTAATATTCAGGCTAAAAGAATTTCAACCCTTGGTCAAGCTTGGGCATCCAGCTCACGTCACATGTCCCTGGCACTACTGTGGGTGCTACAGGCCAAAGAATTTAATTCCTCTCTAGTAACACTCCAGCCTGAAGCTGTACCCTGGCCAGGAGTTGAAAGTCTCTGTTGTCCGTTGAGGTTTTTGTAGCACCTGAGAACATCCTGACATTGTTAACGCAGCAGAGAGCTGTGAGCTACTGTACCACAGCACTGTGCAGGCTTTGTTGCAGAGTCAGGAGAGCTGCCCCAGCTCTGCCCAGATCCAGCCTACTCCTCTGCAAATTCATCGCTGGACTCCATATATCACACCCAGCCCTGGCCATGAATAAAGACAGCCTTTGCCCTAGGTGGCTGATGCTGTAAAGAACCAAGGTCATCTATTATCTCTTCAAATGACTGTAGATGCTTTCCATATGCTATTAACAATTGAGCTGCGTCCAACTTCATGCAAATTTGAAAAAGGGGATTAAAAAGTATCATACTGTGAAGCAGCAACTGAAAGCTGTTAACTTGAGGCCTTCTTGATTTACCATAACAGCTTTTGGTCCCTCTGTCATGTTTTCTTTCACACAGAACAGCCTAAGAAAATTACCACTGTCCTAAAGGATTTTGGTGAGGGCGATCATGTCAATAATGAAATACTGACTCTCTGGATATTGCTGGGTCTGTGAGACCATCAGAGCCTGTGAAGTCAAGGTAACTTCCAATCCCACCTCTTGCTGCTTTCCAAATGAAGCACAGGAGCTGGGATACAGACGTGGGGCATGGGCTCCACAGTGTCTGCACTGCTGAGTGCACGTGGCACCAGGGAGCTGCCACTCTTCTGCTACAGTTAGGCTCATGACAGGACCACTGCTCTTCCTCCTGTGGTTCAATGCTTCTAATAGTATTGCATAAGTAACTAACTGAACTGTTTGTAGTTGGTTTCAGCTGACAGCACTGCTCTTAAAAAGTATGTGATCATTTGTTCTTGCCCTCCCTATGAGCTAATAAAGCCAATAAGACCATCCAGCTCCACACTTGCATCTCTCACTTTAAGAGCACAAACCCTTAAGTACAGTCTGTCCACGCATTTCTGGTGGGTTAGAAGATATCTACATTGCAACAGCCACTGCTGAAATGTGGTCACTTCTGGGAAGAGAAGCAGCTGCTGTTTACTGAGGGAAGGGAGGCTTTGTGGTTTGGACGGTGGCTGGAGCCCAGGATTTTATTCTGGTAACACCACTGCTGGGAGCTGCAGCATCACATAGACATGCCTTTGCAAGATGAGCTCAGGTGCTGGTGGCAACATAACCACAGACATGAGCACAAAGCACTCTATGAACTGATTAATCTGCTGGTTTGGGTAAGTTAGGCAGCCCATTCTGACCTCTGTGCTGTTTTAACTAGATTGCTGCAAGCCATCAGGCTTAACACAAGCTCAGGTACTGCTGGTACCTAGCTCTAGAAGATTCTGAAATGCAAGCAAAGGGTTACGTTGCAGACTAACCCCCTGAGGAACCTCTATGCTTCCTCTGCCATCTGTGAAATGGAGTGTGTGTGCACAGAGGTGACGGCAGGGGAAAAAAGGAAAAAGTGAAATGTTAATTAGAAGTTAATACACGTGCCTGAAGCCCAGAAAGGTCCAAACCTGCCGTGGTTGAAGCTCTGACACATCTGATGTGTTACTGTTCAGGACTATAAATTGAGAGGTGGCTACTCAGCTGAGACTGGAAGGGAGGAAGTTTCTCCTAGGTAGGCCTTCCCAAGGAAGATTATTAGGCAAATTTAAGGTACTTGTGTACCTTTCAGATCTCCTTTTCCTTTCCTTCTTAGAAATACCCCTTCTCAGTGGAGATTTAGGAAATGGCTGAGGTGAATTGGGAGTTCTCCCACAGCTCCACATGGACAGATGGGGAGTCCCACTGTATAAGCCATGGGAATGTACCACCCTCTCTCATCTCCCTGCTTGACTCAGGTGCAGGTAGCAATAGCAAAGGCTCTGTTTTGCCAGACACCAGAGGACAACAGAAGAGGTGAAGCTGGAACTGGCCAAATGCGGATAAACATGCCTGTTGATTATTTTATTTTGTGAGGAAAAGGATCCAGTTGGATCCTACCCTAGTACAGCTCAGCTTTTTTTTGTAAAGGCTGCATAAAGGCATCAGTGGTGCCACATATCTCAAACCAGACAGTACCAGTCTTACTAGAAATGCTTGTTCATTTAGTCTTATGCCTGGATGAGTTTTATTTGGCAACTAAACTGGATAGCTTTATTTTAATGGGCTTTAGATGTGAAGCAACCTTTAAGTACTAACAAGAAGTGGTTTGAATCCACTGGGTACAGCTCTTCCTTGTCCATCACTTTACCGTGGGTGTTTACCCAGGGTTATGGAGGGATGTGCTGGGAGTTAACAGGCTGCAATGACTGTGTCTGTCAAGTGCAGGACACTCGGGAGGCTGCATTTGCAGCCCTTCGGGGACATCAAGGATTGGCATTGATCAGTCAGACACAGAAAGTCTCACAAGGGTGGGGATGGGAGCAGTGCTGTTGCAGGAAGCAACTGGAGATTTTGCTTCTGCTTCCCTTCAGTCTCCTACCTGCCTGGAAAAATCCCATGCCACCAAAAGATGACACAGGAGATTTTCTGAAGCAGAGTCAGAGCAGATTTGGGATTGTTAAACTAGCCTTTTGATACCTAAGTGTTAGAACCTATGTCAGTCGTACCCAGAACACTGTGATAAGGGCCTGTTCCATTTTCACGGTGGCATTATGCTGCACATGCCACAACGCCAAGTCACGGCACTGAAAAAGGTAATGAGACACTCGATACACCAAACGTGGTGAATCACAAAGGAACATGAAGAAATACTCAATCAGATACTCAACCACAGGAACACACTAGCCATCCTGGACGCGATATATCATCTTCCTCCAAACAAGACACCCATGCGTGACAACGGTTGCAGTCCATCAATTACTGCTTGTAGTACACCTCCAGCCATACATGAGTCAAGCAGAACAGTATTTGCTGAATTTATTGGAGGTTTTTTGTTATTTCTTTGGAAAGCTGCCTGCTCCCAGTGGAGCACCATGTCCTCATCTCCAGCCCAACTGCACGGGATCGTAGGGAAGAGCTGCTGAGTACGAGGCTGAAGAGTGGCTGCCTTGCTGTGACCCCCTGCCTGACAGGGATGGCTGCATTTGTCAGAAAGCTTCCATTAGTCGTGCATTCCAGCTATAATCTCCCAGCCCGAACCCGGCAGCATCTGCTCTGGAGCCAGTATTATATAACCACAATTGGCCTGCACAGGGCACGTTAAAACCATGGGCAGGAGAGAGATATTGACTCCACCACAGAGCTTGTCTTTAGTAAGAGCTTTTCTGTGACTCTGCAAACCTATGGTGTTTTTTTCCCCCCCCAGTGCAATTTGAGGGCTGTGTCTCTTGCAAGTATTATAAATGCACATGTACCCATAGGCACTAGCTGCTTGAACTACTGATCTGAAATTCTCAATCCTGGACTACATGAATTTAAGAAATTTAAAAAAAAACCCCAAACAAAAAACTTAGAAACAGTGACAGGGGGATTACATGCAAGGGAAACTCCAACGTGTCAGATTTGTCAAGAGGCTAAAAATATGTGCCTTTTTTTAAAGAGAGGGGGAAGTGACTGGCAAATAGTATTAATCTGATGCAGACGGAAGCAGATAGAAGGATTATAAAGCAGCTCATTTAGCACTGCAGAATTCATTTTCAGGCACTCCTTTGGAAAATGCTCGGTGACTCCTGAGTGCCCGATGGAAGCTCTCTGAAAGCAGCGTGAAGACCGCGGGGAGGGACTTTAGCCCCATTATGCACAACTGCAAATCTCTAAGTAGAACATCATTAACTGTACTCAAGTGACAGCCAGGATTAACTTGCTGAAGCCGAACAGTATAGAAACATGTAAGTCTAAATTCAAGGGTGCCTCAGAAACCGCTGGGATAATCTGTTGCAACAGCAGCTTTAGGCATGAGAAGCTAAAAAGTCCAGACGGACTTCCCTGCCACTCCACAAAACTAATGCATTGTCTTTTACTGGTTTTAAGTGATTCTATGTGTGCTTGTGCATAGCACACATGCACGGATACACACACATCCTCTCCTTTCCTCTCTAGGATGGTGGAAAACCCTCTTAATGTGTAACTATGGTCAACCACTCAGCCTTACAGACCCTTCTGCTCCTCCCGCACCGAGGGGCTGCCAGATGACTTTTTGTACAAGCATGAACAAAATCTCAGGAGAGCACACACCATCTCTCTCCAGGATGCTGCAACCCAGAGACTGCAAAGCAAGGCAGTTTTACACAGCCTACCTTCACAGGAATGGGGACTGCACAGAAGAAAAGGCCTATCTGCCTGAAAATACTCGGGTCACCGCACAGAAAACAAGAGGCGGGGGCAGAAGATCTCTTTTATTTTGCTTTCAATCTGCCAAACTGGCTCTTGGAGGGCCCCAGCAGCACCCTCTGGTGACCTGAGCTGTCCCAAACATCCAGCAGTTACTGGGAGGAAGGGGTTGGCCTCTGCAGGGCTTTTGCCGTTACTGGAATAAATCATTCAAAACTCTGACAGTTCCCGGGGCAGTCTGAGGTCATGGAAAAGTGATGGCGGGGGGGGGGGAAGAAAGAAACTCATTGTGAGGCTCCTAGGAGATGGGGGGTGGGTGCCTGCTTTGCACAGGCAGCCTGTAGTGGGGCTGGCTGGCTTTAAATGCAGAAGCAGTTGTTTATGCAGGTTACGGTGATGTGGGCAGGAGAGATGTGAATAGCTGCTGCTTGGCCCAATTTCTGCCTGCAAGGAGGTGGGAAGGGGTTAGTGATGCTACAGCCTCTTGCAGGGGCCTGAAAAGCTCCTCAGGCATGAGGCACAGCGTTCTCCGACCACAAGTAACACCTGCTAAACGCACAACGAACATCACCCAGAAATTTAGTCTTTCTGTTGCCTGCTGTCCAAATAACCTTTTCTACTGGCCAGTGATACAGTTTGCCAGCTAATGCTTCTTGTGACCTCTCAGCTCTCACAGAGCAACACGCCTGGCACATGGGCTCTGGCGCATGGGAAATCCCTGCCCGCAGTGTGCTGCGTGTCTCCCTGGTGACACCGGCTCCGGCACACACATCAGGTCTCCTCTACTTCCCGAGCTGCCCGGGAAATATCATAGAATCACAGAATGGTGGGGGTTGGAAGGGACCTCTGGAGATCACCGAGTCCAACCCCCCTGCCAGTGCAGGAACACTGATACATCAGCTCAGGTTCACACTCTCTAGTCCCTGCCTTGAAAACATTCGAAAGCATGGACTGAAGGTATTGTCTTATCCCACTCGGTGGAGAACGAGGGAGGTGAATCTTTGTGACCCCCCCACCCGACAGAGGCTGTCCCTGCGCGGCAGGGTGGCCGGGGCGGCGTGACTCCGAGGAACAATAACAAACCAATTGATTAGCTGTCCCTAATGAAATAAGCAACAAGCGGTCCGGATAAAGGTGTTTTTTTCACAGGTGATTATTTTACGGAGTGACTAAATTTCGAGGAAAAGGAAGAAAGAGTTATTAGAAAAGAGGAAAAGAGCGGGGGAGTGAGAGATTGAGGAAGAGAGAGAGTAAGATAAAAAGGTTCTCACCACCCGTGGATCCAGCGACGTCTCACTGGATCCATCCAAGTCTTCAGTTCTTTGGTGGTGGGTGCACAACGATCAATATTTTTCCGTCCCATTATACCCTCGAGATATCTGGGTGGCATTCCCAATTTCCACAGGAAGTGCTGTTGATTTGCGTGAACCCCATGAGCCGAAGTAGCGTGGCCCTGCCACCCGCCTCCCCCCATAGCACAGTCAGCAGGAGCACTTCACTAAAGACAGAGTCCCACCTATGCAGAACTTCTCTCTTCCTTTTGTTAAAGCATATCTGCAAGGAGCCAACGGGGGAGCACAGAGACCATCGGGAGCAATCAACACTTCTTCCCTCCAGACAGGTTTTTCCAGATCTTATCACCGCACGAGGTTTGAAGCACACAATAGCTGGGCTCTTACAGGTATCTGAAAGATTGCCTGGAGCTCGTAGCATAAAATCCATGCTTCCTAGCTTTGATTTCTGCAGTGAAATTCAGTAATGTGCCATAAAATCATAGGATAATTTAGGCTAGAAAGGATCTCTGGAGGTCCAATGCCTTGCTCAAAGCAGGGGTCTCTTCAAGCGTTTGATGTTAAATCAGGTTGTTCAGAGCCCTACCTACTCAGGCTTTGAATATCAGCAAGGACAGGGATGACACAGGCTCCCTGGGTCCCTGTTCCAGGCTACAAAACTCTTCTGGGGATTTTCTTCCCTTATATCTTATTGAAATTTCCTGTGCTTCAAATTGTGTCATCACCTCTCATTGTTTTGCTGGGATCATTGGGGGGAAAAAAAAAAAGAAAAAAGGCTCTGTTTGCTCATTGATCCCTCATCAGGTAGGTGAAAACAGAAGTGTGGTCCTCTCTTAGTCTTTTCTTTGCTGAGGAAAAAGGCTTTCTCCCCTCGTTGTCACACACTGTGCCCTCCAGCACCCTAAGCATCAAATTGGCAATCCACTGGACAAGCTCCAGTTTGTTATATCTCCTTTGAATTGGGAAAACTGAAACTGGACACAGTAATCCAGATATGACCCTATGAGACTCAAGAGAAGGAAAAAATTACATCCCTAGAAATGCTGGCTGCACTTGTGCTCATACAGCCCAATATATGGTAGACCTTCACTGTTGTGAAGGATCCTTGTAGACTCCTGTTCAACTCATTACTAGGACCCATTCTGCAAAGCTCCTCCGGGCTGATCGGTCCCCAGAAGATCCAGCTGTGTGGAGTTATTCCACCCCAGTTGTAGGACTGGGGCACATGCTCCAATCTGTGACATTCCCATCTGCCCATGGCAGCCTTGACCTCCAGCATGTTGTCTGCTCCCCTCAGTTTCCAGGGAAAGTAATAGCTGGCACATCAGCAAGCTTTTAAATGGCACTTGATGCCTGGTATGTATGGCTCGTGAGATTGGAAAGCAGGAAATTCAAAAAGGTCATTGAATGACTGGTAGGATTTTGCTACTTCTTTTTGAGGTGACCACACCAGACTCCCAGTAAGCATACTAACTGAAGGACTAGGACAAAGTATGTCTCAAGACACTGTTAAGGAAAACACTCTGCTACACATTGTCTGGTAAAGTAAAACTCAGTCCCAGTCTCCTGTGTTTCAGGGCAGCTCCAGACAAGATTTTAAGGAGCACATCAGCTTCTCCTTGCCATGTGTGGTCTGGGAGATGAAGAATAGCTGCACTGGTGATCCAAGTGACATTAATCTCCCAAAAAGGAGCAGGGGACTTTTTCTTAGGTGCAGGATTTGATCTGGGACTGAGGCTTCAATGTGCTGCCTCCCTCTGGTCAATCCAGGAGGCCATAAAACAAGTGTTACTGGATGTTAGGTAAGGACAGATACTTTTGACTGACAGATCTGAGAGAGAATCTAAGTTTCACGGGGAATGGCACGATGCAGTAGTCTGAAGAGATCTTGAGCAAGATTATTTCCCTTGAGCACGTTGGTTCTGCACTCTTCTGATCTCCATTCCTTACTCTTGCTCCAATTGTTTACTTTGGGAAAAGGACAAGAAGAGTTGATTTTATACTTTCTTGCTTGCATGCAAAGTAGCATGTCTAGCCTTCATTTTTTTTTATGTCACTGACTAACTCACTGTTAATGTAATGACTATTATGCAGAAAAGTACATTCAGTCATCTTCTCTAACCAACTCACTTTATTGTGCCTCATTGTGTTACTCAGCCTCTTCTCAAAAAGACAACCAAACTGCCTTTGTTTTCCACCGTTGTATATGCCTGCGAAGAAAAAAAAATAAAGTACTGAAAATACCTGATCTGCTTTGTACAGAAGGAACAGGAGTACAACATGACCTGACAAGTCCTTCTACATCTGGAGTGACTTCTGCAGATACCCCTGAATCTGTGTCCCATGTCTCATGCTCTGTAGCACCAGGCCAAGGGGAGACCAGCACTTTGGAGACAGAGACGTGTAGCTTTGCATTTGAGCACTACACCCGATCAAATCAGCTCTGGAAAAAGCTAAAGGATGTGGTGAAGAGATGTGCTGACTATGCACAGGGATACATGGACCCACCTTTTCTCACGACACTCATGCTGTTACAGTATACTCTTCTGCACATAGACTTGTATATATATACTGCATACACATGTAGACAAAACTGCTCTCCCTTGTGCTCATCTCCAAAACCTGACCAGTACACACACCAAGAGTAGGCTGTGGAGATTTGAAAGGCCCCACTGGAACTGGTCAATATTTTCTGGAGCTCATTCAGTTCTTGATGTCCATAACAAGGCATCCTATGGGAGCCCTGTACCCAAGGCATGTGAAGTCAGTCTGAGGATCAGACCGCTGTAGAAAACACATTAGCTGTTCCCTATAACTGAGATGAGACAACTTCAGACTTCAGATAACAGTTCACTCACTTTTATATCATCATTACCTAATCTCATCAGTAGTTCTTGATGTACCCATGAGCTAGGCTGGTTAGCTTTGAGTATGTTCTTCCTAATGAAGCTGTGCAGAAGAGATCATTCAGAGGTTATGGTCAGGGTGGTTATAATTTCAGGGTGCTCAGAGAGTGGGACTGAAAGACTGTGAGTGCTTTACTCTCCAAGTTTGGCTGTCTGTGGAGGAGACTTTGAGCTCAGGAAAGGTCTTCTGTTCCTATTAATATAGAGCTGACTACTGTATGAGGAATTCAAATCATCCTCTCAAGTCTGAACTACCTTACAACTGCAGAGGGATGTAATCTGCCACTGTGATGCCAGGTCACCTACCTTGAGTAGATTAGCTGTGGGGGAGGTTAGTGTGTGAGTCAACGCTGGATCAGCATCTCAGTGACTGGAACACTGCAGCAGAAATGCTTCCTAGAAAAATGCAGTCTCTCTGCATGGGCATCCTCCTTTCTTCTGATGGGGAATCCTTAAAAAATATGTTTCAAAAGGAGATGGTTTTTTTTTAGAATAAGGAGGAACTTTTAAAATAAAATAGGAAAAAATCCCAACACCAGATAAACTAGAAAACAAAGACTGTGATGTGAATGTTGCTTTCCTCCTTTGCAAAGGGTAAAGTTAAACCTTGCTTCTAGCACTGGAAACGTGACTCATTGTAACTGAGAATTTTCTTCAGAGGCTGAAAAATGCCATTGAAGCTCCCTGGCTTTTAAAACAATATTTCTCCTGAAATAGCAAATCTTTTCTTCCAGATTCTCCATTTGGGATTTCCTGGGAGTTAACAAGACTTTTGTTTTCATGCAGGTGGAATAATCCATGTGGAGATGAGGATCACACAACTACATTATTTCTGCTCCAGAATAAATGCAGAAACCTGAGCACACAGCACTTAGGTCAGCAGCCTACTTCTGCAGCTGGGGATGGAGGATATTATTATTTTGAGTGTGCCATTATTATTTTTAGTTCATACTGCTCTAACACCTCCATTACCTGCTTTATCTAATTTGCAACTGCTTGTATAGATGGGGTGATATATACAGTCCCAGAACTAAACCAAGAGCAATCTTTAGACCATTTTATTTACAAGACCCTTCTGACTGATGAGCTGACAATTTGATCATCTGCTTTGGTTGACCTACGAGACAGATCTACCAGCATAGCTGTTGGTACAAACCTGCTCTTTCTATCCATGGAGAATTTCCATGCTGACTTGACCTGCTTGGGAGGTAGGTTGCCCATTTCCCAGCACAAGGGTTTTGGAGGATGACAGCTTCCTGGACAGATGCATCTGGATGCTACAGAGACTGGCAGATATTCTCCATGGGTAGTGAAAAGTAAGCTGCAAAGGTAGAATCATAGAATGGTAGGTCTTGGAAGGGACCTCTGGAGATTGTTGAGTCCAATCCCCCTGCCAAAAAAGGAACACCCAGGGCAGGCCACACAGGAACAGATCCAGGTGGGTCTTGAAAGTCTCCAGAGAAGGAGACTCCACAACCTCTCTGGGCAGCCTGTTCCAGGCTCTGTCACTCTCACAGGGAAGAAGTTTTTCCTCATGTTGAGGTGGAACTTCCTGTATTTCATCTTGTGACCATTACCTCTTGTCCTGTCATAGGGCACAACTGAAAAGAGACTGGCAAGGTAGGGCGATCTTAACACTTGTGACCTGGAACTTGTGTCAATGAAAGCCATTTTATTCTGACTTGTGAGTGTGACTCAAGAAGAAAAGAAAGTATTTCCCATTGCTTTTGGGGGAAGAGGACAAAATAGACACACTAAAGGCAAAGTGCAGGGCCCGAGGCTGGTTTCCTGTCCAGAGCCGAGTGATTTCCTACTTAAAAGCTGATTAATCCAAATGCTTTTCAATTTAGAAGGCAGAGATCAATCAATAATTATCCCATTTAATCCCAACATAAATCCTTTAATTTTTTTTTTAATTAAAAGCAGCCAAGCACCACCGGCTGGGATATGCCAAATTGCATTAAACCCCAGAGTCCCAAGGGAGAGGCACAGGCAGCAAATTGTGCATGTGATTTTCTTCTTTCACTGCTGGGTTTAATGGCTGTTCTCTCTGCCTCCTGGTAGAAAATGATGAGCTTGGGATGCATCTGGCAATGAGCAGGCAAATTAGACATCTCTTCCAAGCGTGCAGTGACTCGCAAATCAGACAAGTGTCTCTTTTCTGGAAGGACAAGCAGGAAGAGGGAACTTCACCAGCTCCTCCTTTTCTGCAACAGGGCCCTCCTGGACCTTGGTCATGGTAGGATCCATGAGGTTCAAATTTCCCAGGTCCATTTGAATAAGATTTGGGGAACTACTAAGTCTGGCTCTTGGTATGAGAATTCAAGAGAACCTAATACGGTACATTCTATTATCTCTTCTTCGAGCAGAAGTCTCTCTTCCTGACTAACAATTAGCACAGTGTAATTGGAGGTCTAATCAGTTGTTTAATGTAAACAGTAAAAATGTCCTAAGAGCTGTATCTCAGCTGTCATCAGATTGTACAGCCACCTTGCCAGTAAATGCTGCAGGACAGCCACGGCATGTGTAGCAAATGCCTTTGTTTGCAGACTTAATTTGATGGTTGAATTATGAACACTGCTTACAACCAGTTCTCAGATACATTCAAGTTCTACCTCTGTTGGTCTGAGTAATTAAACTGAAGTCTTCTTGATGCCAAGGAAGTTCTCATTAAATGTTTTTTATATAAACGTGCTTCTGCTACAACTTTAATGGTAATGTTTAATTAAAAATGCCACTAATTAACTCCAGCTGGGCTGTATGATTGAACATCTTTTCTGTGCTCCTTACTCATGGTAATGAGTCAGCTGTGGGACACGACTATGGAAAGGGTCAGAGGCTCACAAGGTTGGAGGATCCTTTCTACAAACAAAAGCCTGTGTCTGATCCACCTCCTCTTCCTCCAGCTTGATGTGAACTCCCCCAGTTCACCAAATGCATGAATTGGCTGCAAATGGTGATGTTGCCTTTTATATAACAAGATGGCAAGGTATCCTTAAGGCACTGTGCTGGAGTGCCTACTCATTTGTTTCCTCTCAGCAGATGCACCTGGTAGCAGCAGCATCCCAGCGTGACTGTAAGCAAGAAATGAAGAGTAAGGATCATAGAAGTAAATACAGCCAAAAACATGAGACATTCCCCTTGGCTTGTAGAGCAGCTTTCAATGCAATGTAGCTAGAATTTTTCTCTTACCCTAATTTGATAGCCTTTTAAAGACTTCTTTGGATTCTAAAAGGCTATTTATATTGAGCTAAAAAAATGGCTTTGCAGCACTGTCCATTAACAGTAATGTCTTTGTGGGCAACCACAGAAGAAGGGACCCTTATTTAAATGCCTCTTTTTTTGCTGGTTCCAGTGCTCTGGATTTGAAGTATGTGTAATTTAGATATCTCTGTAAAAACAATCCTTCCTTCATTTCTTGGAATTTGAGGGTTTATGTTCTGCCAGCTGTTCTTTGAAAGGCTTTGAATAAAGCAAAGTTTAATTATCCATAGAAGAGAAAAATAAAAAAAAAACCCAAAGCACTTAGTTATTTTCTGCAGCACACCAGGATTTGAAATGGTGGAGACTTTTCAGAAAATAAATTGTCATGTAGATCTCACACCTGGTGAAAGTGAGAGATGTGGTGGAGCCACACCATGCAGGCATCCCCTGAAGTGTTAAGCTTTACCTAAGAAGTGCCCTGGGAATATTTTGGATTGCAGCATCTTTGAAGCTGTAGTCACAGAGCACTGCTCCATGGACTACTAGGAGTGTCCTGAAGATCAGCTGAAGATTGAATCCATTAACTTGAATGTTGCGTGCTGGCCTGGCCCCCATCTGCCTCTGCTGAGGAATGTGATATTACTTAATATGGCAAGTCACCTACTGGGGTGGCTCAAGGATGAGGCTGTTTCAGTGATGCTCATCAGCATGACCTGTGGGAAAAGAGTGACTGTTCTGACATTTCCACATACATCAGATTCCTGAAGGGAAAATGTGTTTAAGAAGAAGAATTCAAAACTTATTATGATGTCTAAAGGCAGTCACTGACATGCAGAAGCAGAGACCTGGATGTTAGAGGAATTGCAAAGTTGGTATTTTAGTTGTTTTTGAAACTGCAGATGATTTCTGGGAACAGCAGAAGGTATCACATGACCTATGGCCATGATCAACATCCACATCCACCTTCCCTAGACTTTGGGTCTGGGCATGACTGGGCACTCCCAGGACAACCCATGTCCCTGGATCAGTCTTTCACCTCACAAAACCCTCTCTTAAAAATGCCAGAGGATTGAGAAAACAGGAGAAAGTGGCAATGTAGCGTTTACAGTCACTCTTCCCAAGATTGCCCCATGCAGAGCCTCTACAGCCCCTGTATTTGGGTTTTATATTGAGGGGGGCAATGGGAGATACCCCCATTACTCCCTCCAAGCATCAGCTTGTGTCTCTTCCATAGTTTCCTTCTCAGATCATTAACGCCCCAGGATTAACAATTCTGCTGACTCACTTTGTGGCTGAGGAATGTCTCTGGGGTTGGCTGCAGCTGCTGCTGTCACGCAGGAGATACGCTGTGAACTCCTCAGCTGTTACCAGCACAGTAGCTCTCATTCACACAGAGCCACCCCAACAACACTAGCATTGGGTTTTCTCACGTGTGTTTCGAGGACACCAAATGTGGGGTTTGGGTACCTGCTGCTGTGGAAAAGGCAAGGTGAAGGATGCA
>JAAGNO010029065.1:41775-61444 GCA_033439905.1 Ceryle rudis
GAAGACCCTTGGACTTCTGAGGGGAGGAGGGATCTTCTGGCACCTTGGAGATAAGGTCTGAGAGCTTGGTGTGATTTGGTGCTCCCTGAGGATCCTGTGGAAAAGGGACTTTTTCCTGTGCAGAGGCAATCCTTGCAGAGAAGATGTGCTATAAGCTACTCTCAGCTGAAGTTTCCTGTTGAAATTCACCAAAGAGTGAGCAAGGCCAAATTTTAGTCCTTTTATACCAATGCCTGCTAACTGCAGCAGGAACGGGTTTGGGGCATGCGACCAGTTCAAGCAATAAATCCACAGTGCTGGGAAACTCATCCATGCTCTGGCTGGAGTCCACATCTTCAAGCAAGGGTCACTTGACTAGAAGCAAGGAGGACAGCCCTCATTGGAGAAGAGCAACGCTCGCATAGTGTGAGAGACCTAGAGATCTGTTCTCCAAAGTCAGATGGCAGCAGGGTGCTGCAAGAGAGGGTTGGCAATGCCTACATACAGCAGAGGTGGTGCAAACTGCTGTTCCAGTGTCACAAACGCTCTGGGAAGTTTCTCTGGGGTCTATCACATGAACACCTAACGAATAAATGTCTTATATCCATGCTGGCTGGCAGCCAGGGAGCTGGGTTATGCTGCTGCACACCACCACTGACAGCTTCTCCCTAACTCTCCAGCCCATCAGATTAGGAATGACTGGGAAGAGCTACTGCACAACACGTGCCATAATTACAGTATCAGCCCTGTCAGAGAACCCATTTAACAGGGTATGTCTAAATGCAATTTTAAAGGTCTGCAACATGTGGTTTTCCTATTTGAAAAAAAAAAAACAAACCCAAAACCAAACCCTAACAATAGTGGGAGAGCTGTTTCGGGGAAGATGCTGTGTGATGCTGATTCACACCCTGGCACAGACAGAAATCATGGTTCAGGGAGGTTGCAATGCAGCTGTTTTGCTCACTCCCTAGCAAGCAGCCCCACACCTATGGCTTCTAAGGAAGTCCCTCCTCTATGTATGTTATCCATAAATGCTTGTTCCTTCCCTGTATCTAGTATGACACACATATGCTTATATGAGGATAGAAAGCAACCTGCCTGTTTTGCAAACAGGAGTACCCCTAAGAGTAGTAGTACCCCATAGTATCGCAGCCTGAGGCAGCCTTGAGTTACCTTTGCCCTGGCACTTCCAGAAGCTTTTCATTTTTAGTATCTCCTTCATTAATTAAATAAATCTCTTCTACTCTATCCGTGACCTGCTCTGCGAGGACATCAGTGGGATAAACGGTTGGTGAATAATGATGTTAATGAGTTACAGTTTCACTGCTTCTGGCTTTGTACCCCTTTATTATATCTTCTTGACATTTAACTTGTGTTGAGCTGAGTGAACATCCCTGGTAACTGAATAGTAAATTCACATTTTAATTTCGTCTCTAGCATGGATGGTGAACTTCAGAAGGGTCTTTCAGAGAAAATCATAATTTTACTTGCTGTTAAGTTCATACCTGCCTTCAGATGATGCTCAGTGACTGACACCATGACGGCATAGAAAATGAGGACAGGAACTGATATATTCCAGGAAACTACCTTATTCCCTCGTAAGCCCCATATTTTTCTATATTTTGGGAAAAATGTGAGGAAGGGGAGTACGGGGTAAAACATATTTCTAAATCTGTGTTGAACCATGGGGATTATGTTCTTCTGACATATACTTGGTACCTAGCTAGCAAAATCCCTCCTGTTTCTTCTCCCTCAATAACATTTGACAAAATCCTTCAGGTTGCTTCTTCCAAGGCTTTGCCAGTTTTTTATGTAAAGGGCTCAGATTCATGGGTAGAAACTCAGGGGAATGTCCTGCACTTGTATTTCTACACATGGAACTGAGGGCAGAGGTTATTCTGCCTCTGACTTTAGGGGTCATCTCCATTCCAGTCAAAAGTCAGCTGCAGTGACAGTGCTCCAGCACTGAGATTTGACCCCACATGCTCCACTAGCCTTGTTAAAGCAAATGCCTTCTGTGAGATGTGTATGTGGAGCTGGCCCTTGGTGTGACCTATTGCCAGGCCTCCCAAGTATGGGGTCAGCCCAAAGAGGACTTCTGGATGCCAATGCTGCATGCACCTAATTCAAGAGCCATTAGCAATAGGGTTGTGCAAAGGTTTTGACAGTGATACATTGCTCAGCTGACAGGACAAGTGGCTTCCAAACAGGATCTCAGCTCTCCTAACCCTTCTTTGTACTTAGTGCAGGATTTGCTTTCCGTAGTAGATTCAGGGGTAAGGGAGAACAGACTTTTTGCTTTCTTTTCAGTCTTTTCCCTAGGAGAGACTTGACAACAGGGGGCTGGAGCTCTCAGTCTCCCTGTGAAAGACTCAACCTTGATATTGTGCTTCAGGCTGTACCAAATACAACCAAATAAGGCAAATGTCTTTCCATGATCAATGACATTCCTTCTGTGATAAAAATGTAGATACCCACTGCAAGCAGGCTTGCAGGAGGACACACGGAGACATTACCTGGCTGGTTACAGGTCCTGGTGGACACCGTACATCAGAGTACCCCTAAAAACACTGGCAGCCTAAAGCATGGGGATTAATTTTACTGTACATATTTTCACTGGACTAAAACCAGTTTACACCCAAGGCTAGTATTCACTCCCAGGCAGGTTCACCTTGGGATGCAGCTCATGCAGCTGACACATTTCTGGCCACGTAGCCCTAGTGCCAGTTCCCCTGTGCAAAAGGGGGAGACTGGGGGAAAGGAGAGCTGAGCACTGTTCATCTGTCAAAATCCCTTTTCACCAAGAAATTGCGGTGAAGCCATCTGCTGTGAGAAATGTTTGCTTGTGATTAACGAATCTCAATCTTGTAAGAAAACCAAACCTTTTAATTAAAAAACTGAAAACTAAAACTGAAACTAAAAATAAATAAAAAGAAAATTAAAAATAATAAACCCCACAAACTTTTTGAAAGGGAAAAAATGTGGTCAATATCTGTTGAAAAAAAAAAAAAAAATTATTATTAACCTCTGTGTAATATATATGTGCAGGAATACCCTTCTGCCCAGCAGTGAGTAACTCCAGTCTGAGACCTTCCATCTCTGTCGGAGCTCAGTCCCTTCGGCTGCTAGGTTCACTAACATAAGTGGTCCCAAATTGCGACTGGCTAACCCTTTTTTTCCCCTTCCTATCACTAGCAGCAAGGTGGGAGAAGGAAACCATATTTTTAAAACATCAAGAAAATATTCAACCTCACTCTTTTTTTTTTTTTTTTTTTTTTTTAACCCTTTATTTGGGACCTGAAATGATTACTTTCTTTAGTAAGTGTTGCCCATACTGAATTACCACACCCGCAGGCACTCTGCCCTTGGGCTGCCAGTATTTTCACAGGATGTAGAGGGAATTTTCCCCCTTCTAATTCTTGATACCCCATTCCCAGTTTTACAAACACATCTGGTATCGGTGCCAACACAAATAGGATTTGCATTCAGTAACCTTTGTGCCTGTGGCTCCTGAGAATACATTTCCCAACTTTGCATCATCTTGTAAAATACAGACAGTGAATGGGCAATAACGCACAGATATTACTCCACGGAGCATCTATTCCATATGTAAAGTCAGGAGTTCAAAGAAGATTAAAGATCACTGGCAATGAGCAAGCTGCATTGCTTGTGGATGTGGAAGCAGCCACAGCTGCTCTCACTTTCCATGCACTGGAATTATTTCAGTGTCGGTACAGGATTGCTCTAGAGTGTTACCTCTCCAAAAGCCATTGACCCATATTTGTTGTATTTAGCAGAATCAAAGGTCACAGGGTTAGGAAAGGTGTCCTGCCTATAGACATGAAGAAGTTGTTAGCCACTCAGTCACTGTGAGTAAATTCACTGCAAGCCTGCAAGATGGAAGTCAGGCTCTCTTCATCTGGAAACCTACCATCTACCCCATAGAAAAAGAGATGATTCATATCATTCCTCTCAAGGCCAGTGGCTTCTTATTCTAGTATTTGGACTATTACTTCTGAACGGATGGTCTGGCTGGCTCATTTCAACTGTATCACTATTTTCCTGCTAAAAAATAAAACAGTTGTTAAGAGAACAGAGGTGATAACACAAGAAAGAGGTACTACAGAATAATTTTACCTGGACAGTAATGTGTACTTGAAGGGGCTGCTTTTTGGGAATGTTATAACAGCCTTTTTCATGTTGGTAATAGAAGAGCAGATACAGGCAGTAACCTCTTGGGTCCTTCTCTCCATAACCTGTCTTCAAAGCACCATTTAAGTGCTTGTGTATAAGATAGGGTGTCCGAGATTTGGACAACCTCACAAGAGATGAGTCACCTCTTGTAGAATCCACAATTACGGACACAGTGACTGAGGTCCTAATTAGTGTGAGCAAACATTACAAGCTCCCATTGGCTACCAAGACAATGGGGGTATGGTACTACTCACTGTCATTTTGTCCGGTGTAGCCTCACTAGGTGATGATTGCCAATGGTGGCTTCTTCCCTATGTGGGCTGGTAGCTCTTCCCACCCTCACTGCTTCAGCCTCAGGGGTGTGCTGCGCTGCACTGCCCACCCATGAGTGGGGGAGAATGAGCTCTTCCAATCCCAAAAATGTTCTTGGTGCCTGGACAGTCTGCTCTCTGCAGGGTGTGGGTGCCACAGTCTGACCCAGCAGCTCATCTTCCATCGCCCCTGTGACATTTCACTTCCAGACACAGGCAGCCAAGAGCTGCTGCTCCTTGCAGCAGCTGCACACAGCTGTCTACCCAAGAAATATCACCAGCTGTTATTTATTGAGGGAAGGGCCAATTATTCAAGTAAAGCCACACCAAGTGAGGCCGTATCTTGCTTTGACTGTGTTTGTGATATTCGGGACTACTAAACAGGGAGGGGGGTAAAATAAGTTCTGCAAGTGCAACATGTAATGCTTGTTCTTGGGTGCAGAACAGGGAGTTGAACTGCCCTGATGAAGCCTGGGACGTTTTTTTTATTTAATCCTACAATGAAAGTTTGTGCCAGTGTTTGTATACTGAAGGTTTTTGCCTCCTCACCACAACCCCTGCTGGAAAACGCTTAACTGTCTTCATGAAATTGAATTATGGGGAATCTAAACTTGGAGGGAATTAGAAAATTCAGACGTGGATTGTGTTTCTCTTTACTGCTTTTACTGTTTTTAAGGCTGAATAGCTGAAAGCTTGCCTTCAGGGCTGCTCACTGTTATTCTACTCATGGATTATGTCACTTCAGTGTAGTCCCTTCTGTGATTTATTCATGAGTGAGATTCTTCTAAATGTAAACCTTGTAAAACCTTTTACATTATTGTAAAATATTTTATGTGAGGAAGTTTTCCTTCTAACTCTTCCAGCTTGCTCAGCAACAAGTTCTAATAGTTGGAGTAAACCCTCTGGAAGGCAGGTAAACTGTTTGTGGACTTGCTTGGTGTCTCCCCTGTGGAGTATAATTTGTTTTAGCCATAGAAGTGGGTTTTAGAGCACTCAAAGTTTGCCAGCTGCTTTGAGATATGAGGGTGACATGCCCTGGGTAATGCAAAGCCAGGAGTAAGGTGGCACGGAGCAGAATCCAGTTCAATTCCTTGCTATGAGTCTCTCACCTAAACCTGATGTCCCAGTCTGAGATAGTGACCCTCAGCTCCAGTGAGAAACAGGCAATTTCAGAGAGCAATTCCCCACTGACAGCCATATTAGGAGAAGATGAATCACACTGTAGAGACACCTATTTCTCTCCATTAACTTAAAGACAGCCTGAAGCAATAGTTCAGCTGAGGTTCCTTGGCTGAAGAGTCTCATCCTGCCTTTGTCCACCCTGTTGTGCAGCTACAGATACAGTCACAGACTCAACATCTGTACTGTCTCCTTGGCATGAGATAGTTCACCACAGCCACCCTATGGACAGCTTATCCATATGTTCATGTCCAAAGATATGAGGGCCTACACTCCATGCCTGGATTCATGCCCACAGTTTATCTGCCCAGATAAACTGCTTCATAGTGGCTTCAAAAATCAAGATTTATTCTTCTAGATATCTCTTTAGCAACAGGTGAAGTAGGAACTATTGCATCTTTGCTCCCTTCAGGGTTTTCATAAGGATAAATACAGTCAGGCCTTGAGAAAACCAGCTCCTATAGGAACTGTGGGGAGAGATGGCATAAAAACACCTAACTGCCATTTTTGAGAGTGCCTCTGACAGAAGCCACTGGCATTTTGTTATTTGGGAAAAGGTCAGCTTATACCCCGGGAAGAAATTTTTTAAACAACTTTATTGAATGTTGAATTAAGTTTGTCATTCTGCTTTTTCAGATTATGTAAAGCTTAAACTATTTTTTTTAACAGAAGGAAAAGTTTTAAATCCCTGTATTCTTCACTTGCTCTCTGTGAACATAATCTGACCCCAGACAAGCCTCAGACAGATGTTTTATCTTAACTGTGTTCTCATACTAGATAGCACAGGAAACTTGGGATGAAGATGTCAAGTGATAAAAGAAACCTCAGTGTGAGTGCTCAGCTCTCTGCTCCTTGGGTGTAATAAAGATCAAAAATAAGCAGTACAAAATGCTATGAAGAGCCCACTGGAAGAGCATACCCATCTCTCTGATGATGAAAGGAAACTGGGAACATGTGAGCCATCCAAGTTCTGACAGCAACATTCCAATATCCCTCCCACCACCAGGCAGAGGAAGCTGTGGACCATAAGACCCCCAGAGTGGCCTTGGCCATAGCAAGAGTGAGTCCTTGTTTACTTTGGAGGCTTCATGGCATATATTGATTTCTGCAAACATTTAAGAAGGGAAGAAGAGAGGACAGATGATGGAGAAAGAAGTATGAAAAAGTAGGAGACAGATGGGTTAAAAATAAATCAGACTGATTTATGTAAGATGACAGTATAGGCTTATGCCTGTTAGGCTATAGGCTTATAGGCTATAGCCTTATATAGGCTCACATAGGTAAGCTGTGAAGAGACCAAGCAAGTGCAGGAAAAAGTGAGATATGTTTTGTCCTTTTCTAGCCATATTTGTTAGGTACTGAGGGGCAGGTTTTGGTAGAATCTGATTCTTAGCTTGTAAAGGCTGGTAGGGAAGGAGATTGCTTTGGTTAGGATAAAAGGACCTGGAAATATCTTAACAGAAGTAATAAAAGAAAAAATAAGAAAATCATAGCTAAATCAAGAACTGACAATAAAAGCTCATGAGGTCTTATGCTTGGTTTCCTGGTTACAAAGATGCATCCCCAGCAGCACCTTTAATACCCAGAAACAGTACAGCAGTGCTGCAGGGATTGCGCTGTCATGCCTACAGCCAACCCAAAATAGATTACACAAACATCACCTTAAAATGCAATGTTTTAGCTCTGATGACCCTTCACTGGACTTTCAGCTTTCATTCAGCAGCTGACCAGTTCCTAAATCACACAGATGCTCCAAGAAGAGCTTGGCAAGCTCTGATTACATACAGCAGCAAAGCTAGACCAGAGAAAGTATTTCCATCACCAAAGTTACAAACATGCACCAAAAATCACACTTATCTTTAGAGGCAACAATGCAGGGAGGGCTGGGAGGAAGCTGGGAGGAGCAATGGGAAGATGCAGCTTTATTCTTGCGATCTTGTCCCTTCTGCTTGCAAAACTAGTTTGCTCTGGCTGTATTTTTGCCCCCTTGAACATCCAAGGTTGGTTACTGGCAATCTGTCTAAAGCCCATCACGTTCCTTGCTCAACCTGATCTTGTCCCCAACTCCATCCCAAAGCAACAGGGAAGAGTAGATGGGGACATAGTTAAACAGACCTGGCTGTGACAGCATCCTGTACAAACTGCAGAAGAGTGTAGAAAAGAGGAGTCTGGGATCAGGCATCATCTCTCTCACCATATGTGGGAGTTCACCTGAAGTTCACATCTGACTTCAACGGGAAGTTGGAGCTGATGTGTGGGCTCATATCCATCACATCCTTTGGCTGTAATGAATTTAGCGGGGGAGCTTGTTTTGATGGAGGAAGATCACAGAGATCCGCTAGCAGGAACTGAGCAGCAGGGAAGTCTCCAGGCAGAGACAGGAAGGAGGAGGAGGTGTTCTAGGTAACAAAATAAATGTAGGTGTGAAACACATTGATTTTTCCAACCCTAAACTGTAATGCACATATTTCAGTTACAACTCCCTGACCTCACTTAAACAAAAGCCATGAAAAGAGACTTGTTCTCGTTGAAATAAATTTTTTTTTTTAAATAAGAGCTTATTTCTGTTTCTTCTGTTTTTGAGCTCTCAGAGTCACAGCAGTGGGATGAGTTTTTACAAACTACACAAACAATCACTTGTGAATGCAAAGTGAGGACTGAGGCTAAGTTTATAACACACAGTGCAGGCTGATTTCAGCTTGCGTAGACAAAGCTGAGCCAAACAATAACAGAAACCCCAAGGCCTCACTGTAACTGCCAGCCTGTCTTACCCTCGCCTGGCAGTGCAGGGTGAACGGGGGCTGAACACCAGCAATGCACCAATCTGCCTCTTCAATAGCTGTGCAATACTCTCTCTAAGCTGTGTGCAGGGAACGCAGGACTCAAAACACTCTCACATTCCCTCCTCACATCCAAACAGATGACCTGGGCTGCTTTTCCCTACCACCATCCCCACGAGAGAACGTGATGAGCCTGTTAGCTGTAAAGGCACTCAAGGCTATTAGGTTTTGCATCAATCTCTGCAAAGCTGGCTTTAATCATCACTCTCCTGCCAGCCTTGCAGAGCATTCCCTATGATATCAGGATGGCAAAAAAAGAAAGTAAGAAGCAAGCAAAACCTGCAGTCGTCAACGTGGTCTTCATAGCTGTTTGTGTGCTCTGGCTGTCTGGCCTGAAACGTGTATACAGACTGCGTCCTAAGTGCTCTGATAAGATTGGGGCTCCAGAATGTGTTGTCCTGAGAACGCTTGATGCTGTTTATCTGCGAACCAAAAAACTTTCCAAAGTTTCCCGGCCATCAGCCCTGACACCCTGATTCAGACCAGATGACAGACAGATGCGATACCAAACAGCTTTCGTGCCTGGGGGTGATACCAAAGTGGCTGAGAACTGAAAAGCTTTGGGCAAGCTGTTGAGTTGGGTCTGCTGACATGGTGGTGGCTGTTGATACCCGTCACGCCTGCTGCTGTGGCATCCTGTGAAAAGCGTGGGATCTGTCCCCTCCTGAGACCTGGGGGACTCCTTGTCCTCCTCCAGCCGGTGGTCAGGAGGTTACACCTCCATCCTCCCTTCTCCCTCTTCCAGGCTGTTGGGTGCAACTTATGCGTGAATATATTCAGCATCAGCTTATGAGCACATATATTGCTCCAGCACAGATGTGTTTAATGTAATGGATGTGGGAAAGATGCCAGAGGCCTCCAGTGTGGGCATCTGCATTCTTCAAAGCATAGGCACTTTGAAGTGCCAGTGGGTAGGGGCTATTTTAAAGCTGAGGGGATTGACGTCGAGCTGTGCCTACTTTCCATCAATGTACATACTGTAGTATGGGAGAAATGCTGAGCAACATCCCAGTGTGGTGCTCTGACATTACTGACATTATCCTGACTTACTAGATATTTGTTTATGGAGATTCTGGATTTACTTTACCATTTTTCAGACAAAAAAAAAAAAAAAAAAAACACCCCACACAAAACAAAACCAACAAAACAAAAAATTACAAAACCAACCAACCAACACCAAACCCAAAACAAAACAAAAAAACCCAACAAAACAACAACAACAAAAAACCCACAAAAGAAACAACCAAAACAAACCAAACAAAAAAAACCCAAACAACAAACCAAAGCAAAACAAACAACCCCCCCCCAACAAACTACCAAGACAAACCTAATCTTTTACTGTATACATCCCTATAAATCCTTACATTCTTAGTGGAGTGTTGTGTGGGATAATGGCTTATTTAGTTCATGCTTATAAAGCACATCTGATAGCCTTGCATAAAAGATGCTGTAAAAGCACAAACTTACAGTATTTTCACCACCCAGTTAAGATCAAGCAACCTATAGGAAAGAGATTTATTTACATAACTTAAGCTGCTTTTTTATAACCCTTCCAGAGCTTGTGAATATTCTGAGAAGAAATCAAACTGGCTGCTGGTCCAGCTAGCAACTGCTGACAGTCCTGGAGGTTTCTGGTAACCCATGTCCTAAAGGGAAAGGAAAGTATTTTCTACAAGAAGCCAGTGTTTTTCAGTCCTTCACAGTCTGTAGAGAGGTGAAATGTGCTTGGCAGCAGGGCTGCCCTGCAGTTTGAATTCCAGACAGTAGTAGTACTAGGGAAACCATGTGGAGACTCTGGAGTTAGGCACTATTTCTGGAAGTCTTCCTCATGAAATAAGCTAAAAATAGCAATAAATACCCCAGATCCTTTGCTAGAGGGGTAGCAACCAGTGCCCATCTGATCTAGTTCCCACCTACTGGTCTACAGGGAGTTATTTGCTTTCTTTTAATTTATACCTCTGATGTCCATTATTGACAGCAGTTTTAATCAGTGATTTACATGTTTTTTGGATCCAGAGGAAACATGGAGACATTGATTTCTCCCCATGCATGTAGCTTTATTCGTGTGTTTAGTAGTTTTGAAGTCTCTCATCCTCTTCCCAGCTGAGCTGGGAATCGGGCTTGTGCCAGCACCACACAGCCAATTTCAGACAGAAGTAGGCAAAAAAGCCTTTTCATACAAATAGCTGCCACTCGAAAGAAATCCTGGAGCTGAAGCAGGTATTCTAAGAAAATGTCATCTCAAAGAGTGGTCATGGGCAGAAAAACAATGTCTTAGGCATTACTGGGAGATATATCAATGTGCTGCTCCAGCAAATTGTGGAGTCAGTCTCCACCTCCCCCTTGCCCAAAAGATGCTGCTCAGTTGGTGCAGAAAAGGGTGACAGGCAGGATCAAAGCTATGAAGCAGCTCCCATGTGGAGAAGGATTTAATAGACTGGGACTCTTCTGCCTGCAGGGCAGATAAACTGAAGGAGAGTATGATAGAGGGGTATAAAATCATGACTGGCCTGGAAAAAATGAATAGGGAAGGAGACTCTGACTTCTCTGATCCAAGGACTAGGGAGGTGTCAAATAAACTAGAAAGCAGCTGGTCGGAAAGAAATAAAACGACATATTCTGTACCCTCTGTTCACTACAGCTTTAGAGCTTGGACCATGGGATGCTGTAGATGCTACATTTCTTTACATGGGTTCAAAATGTGACAACACAAACTGATGGCTTGAAAGTTCTCCAGGGACAGCTGAGCACAGAACAGTTTGCTGGGGTGCCACAGGGCACTGCTCCTATCTGCTCACCTCCTCTTGCTCATGGGTGAAGGTGGGACACTGGGCAAGACAGATCTCTGGTTTGGCGCAGTAGAGGTATTTTTAAGTTTCTGTTATGCCACATTTATTTGCCAAAGTGAGCACTTTCCTCTTAGTATCTTAGGACAGCAGCTCTGTTTTCACAAAGCAGGAGTGAGCCCAAGACACAACATTGGGAGTGATCTCTGCCTGCTTGAGGCAAACCTCCTCTGTGATGGTGCTCACCCAGCCACGTAATGGGCCTCCCTCACATGGGCAAGCAGCGTAATTCCAGCAATGTTTTTAGTGCTCCTTTCATATTTTCTCTGTAAGGCTTTGTGCAAAGGGGTTTAGCCACAAAATATGATTTAAGCATTTTTCAGACAGCATGGCTTTAGTTCTACAGCCCCGGGAGATGCTGTTCCCTCCACGTTATGGGCACAGGTCCAGAAACAAGTTCTCTTCCAGTTGCAGGGAGAGCCCCAAATTCAGGGCCAGCCCATGTTAAGGTTTCTCCCATCCAAACTCCATAGATGACTAGACAATTTAACCAAAAGGACAGTCTTAAAATACATTTGCAATACCAAACCTCAAGAGCACCCACTGCGACCTGGCCAAAGGCAGAAACCAAACACTGTTTTTCTGCATCCTACTTCTTTACCTAAGCACAAGGGCATCTTTCTGCTTTTGATTTTATGATTAAATCAAGGCTTATCATTCATCCCTGATACGAGGATATTAAAAAAATCCTTACTGATCTACTGCCTGACTCTGTTCCTTCTAAAATAATTTCCAAAACTTGCGGTCACCAAGTGGTCACCATTCCCCTTCATAGTGACCAGCTACCATTTCCTTCTCTCTTCCTTCAGCTACAGTTCTGTTTTGCTGGACTTCTTGAATGTGATCACAAGATGACTCTTATCTTGCTCTTGGCTAAGCCTATATAAATTTAAAACTCACTTCTGCCTTTGATCCAGGTTACCAGTGTGAAGAATCTGGCTCTGAAGTACAGGCAAGGGATATAACCAAAGAAATGAGAAGCTGATCTAAATGCAAAGTTGTCCACAGGACTGTCTTAGTCTTCTGGCTTGCTAGAGACCTGGTCATGTGCAGGTATCTTCACTGTTAGTGAAACTCAGAGCTATCTAATGCTCCAAAGTACACTAGTAATTCTACACTACTGCTTTCAGTGTCGGCAAAATGCAACAACAACAACAAATTAATTCAATCTCATATACATATATAATTACTATTATTGTATATATTCTGTCCTGTCCCCTACACTGGCTGTGTTTTCACTCTTTAATAGCATAGGCCTTTCAAACATTGCAGTGCCAGCATTGCTTCTAATCCAGTATTGTTTCAGCCCTGTGTATCCCCATATACACTGGGATAGCACAGGACATAGATAACAAAACAAATCCTTGGGTCTCAATGGCAGTTTTTAATTTATCATTTTATTTGGAGATCATTTAGTGTTCCCCCCTCAGCTTTGAAATTACTGGTTTGAAATTATTTTCAGCTATTTTGTCCCTCAAAACACCTTGTCACTGAATTGTTTCATGCAGGAACTTTCTTATAACTTATCTCCTCCTCTGACTTGTTCACACTTAAAGGTCACAGTCCTCTGACTCTGATACCACCAGCTCTCACTATAGAAAGAGTCCAAGTCCCAAACTGTGGCAGGAATTTGAGGAGGAGACAAAGGACTGGAGGACAAAAGCATCATTTTTTTTTTTTTCCCAATAAATTATGGGCAGAGAGTGCAGAAAAGGGATGAAGGGAACAAGAGCATCAGGTTGCAGCTTCAAATGGGCAGCCAGGCAGCATGGATATTGCCAACCAGAGCGCACGACTGCACGCAGACATGCACCCCACTTCTCACTTGCAGCCTACGTGGTCTTTGCTGCCTGTCTCCCTGTTTCTGAGCAATATGAGAAAAACATGTCACCTGGGTGTCATTCCCTGATAACAAGATGCACTCTAAAAGGCCTTTTAAATACAGCCTGCAGAATGTTCAACTGAGTATCTGTACTTGTGAAGGGTGCCCAAGATGGGGGTGAAGTCAAAATGCCTGCATCTTGTCATTAAACTGAATACACACTGAAAAAAAAAAAACCTCTAAAAGGGTTTCAAATCTCTGAGCTGGATTTTATTAGGACACAAACTAGAACAGGAAGATTTCTTAGACAAAAAGAACAGGGACTTACTGGGTGAGATAAAAGGAAGTAAAAGAGGCTGGGGGTGGACATGGTTTAACACTTTTGTTCCTGAAGGTCTTTCAGCTGCTCAGCCCCTACAGCCAGGTGTGCTCAGCTTCACCCACATGTCCTGTTTCGAGGTCAAAATAAACTAGAAAAGCTCCCAGTGTCCAGATTTAGACTGGAATCTAAAACATATGAGGGACAAGTTAATTTTGCCTCCAATAAAAGGGGAGGTCTGGCCAGGAGATGTTGCCATCTTTTCAGTAGTAAGTGGAAAGGCAAGGCCTATTCCCAGAGAAGATGTCTACAGGTTACAAAGTCCAGGTTTCCATTTGGTTGGAAATGTGTTAAAGCTAATTGAATTTCCTTTGGAAAAAAAAACAAGGCTTAAGCGAGACAATGCCGTGGTTTAACACACTTGTAAAGTAATAAAAACTGGTTCAGAGACTGTGCAAAAAGCCAAAGCAGCAGGTTCTCCCAAACCAAATCATATTCCACCATGTCATATTATGCAGGGAGCAGACAGACAGACAGTGATAGAGTAACAGAGAAAGAGAGGGGAGAGCATTTATAGATAAACAGGGATTTGTAAATATTAAATGTGAGTCTTAATGGACTTGTTTTCTCTGCCAATATCTTCACAAGGGAAAAGGATTAACATGCAGTTGGGCACAAAGACCTCAATCTACAGAGCAGACATTCTGCAATTAGGAGGACCTGTTCTTTGAGAAAAACGTTTATGTGGGTAATCTAAAAACTATTGTTGAAAGTCTACCTCTCGCACGCATGCTGCCTTCAAAATATTTGCTTTTTTGCTTTCCACGGTGAGCAGAGGCTGAGATCTGCTTCAGTGCTTTGAAGTAGATTCTGCTTCTGTAAGAACTAAGAGCAGTTGTTGTGAATGATGCAGATATGCCTTTATGGTTGATTTCCAATAGACCTATGTGAATAATTGATTTTGTTCCATTAGTGACAAAGGAGAAAACCTAGAGGGGGAGGCAGAATATTAAATAAAAAGTAATTTTCATTGTTTTCCACCTCAAAGCCACACTGTGCTTTGTTTTGTTTTTCCCATCAGTGCAAGTTCACCAAAGATCCACTGATCGGGAGAACATCTGTGTTAATAATTGCACATTGCTTTGGGGGGAATCACTTTGACACACTGCGTCCAGTTCCCATCCAGACAGTGCCACCAGTGCCTGGATGTAGTTTTTGGCTGGGATGGAGTTAACATTCTTAATAATAAGTCTTATGGTGCACACTTTGGATTTGTGACCAAAACAGTGCCGATAACACTGGGGTGTTTTAATTATTGTGGTGTTTATACAGTGTCATGGCCTTTTCTACTTCTCCCACTGCCCCACCAGTGAGTACACTGGGATTGCACAAGAAGCTGGGAGGGGAAAGAGCTGGGACAGCTGACCCCAACTGACCAGAAGGATATTCCACACTACAGAATGTCTTGTTCAGCAATAAAAGCTGAGAAAGAGGGAGGAAACAGGGGGATGTTTGGAGTTACGGCATTTGTTTTCCCAAGTCACTGTTACGTGTGACGGAACCCTGCTCTCCTGGAGGTGGCAGAACATCTGTCTGCTGATGGGTAGTAGTGAGTGAATTCCTTGTTTTGCTTTTGCTTTACCTACTAAACTCTTCATTTCAACCCACGAGTTTTCTCACTTTTACCCATTCAAGTCTCTTTCCCATCCCACCAGGAGAGAGTGAGCGAATGACTGTCTGGGTCTGAGCTGCCCACTGGGGTTAAACCACGACACAGGGAAATGGCATTTCCCCAGCAGCACTTCAGGTTCTCTGCATCTCTGAAGCAACTTGGGACCACTGAGTAACCATCTCAGGCTGATGCAGCAAATTCATTAAGTTCAAGCTGAATTGAGCTGATTACATCCCAGGAGAGCAGCCACCTAAGTCTGCATTCCCCCCTGCCTGGCTCAACTATGTCCTCCAAGCAAATTATTGCTTTTCTCAGTGGGAGCAGAAGCAACCACCCACGAGCCTCATAAGCTGTGAATTTGCTATCTTCATCTTAGATATATTATAAATAAATCTCAATCTTAACTTGTACTGTCTGAACTGTCATTTTAATCAACAGTACTAAACTATCCCAGAGCAAGAAATGTTCTTGGACTGCACTGGGTTTAGTTTTTCTGCTCTATTTTCGTACATTCCTGTCCTTTGTCTCTACCTGACAGATTCTGTCCATCCCAGGTAGGACTCTGCAACACAAACATCTTCTGTGTGGAAACGGTGTCAGGTTTTTTACCTTTTTTTCCCCTCAAACCAATTTAATCTTAATTTAAATGTTTAACAAGTTCAAGACAAATATTTTGCAGTAAGAACAACTGCTGTTTTGGTAAGCAGCAACTTCAGGTTTGCCAAAGAAAAATTTGCAGCTATTTAGGTAGATCATGAAGCCCTAGATGTGCACTCCTGGGGTGTGTGCAATGATCTGATCATTACTTTATTCATCTTAACCAGGGCAAAACTCATAAAACAATTCACTCATTTTGGTAGATATGTGTTTTTAAGAAACTTCTCAAACTGCAGTTTCAAGAATAACAAGCACCAGTTTCTTCCATTACATTAGGACACCATCACAACTACGTCAGTGCTGTGCTTTGCTGCTGCTGTTATTAAGCCCTCCGATGTTTATATAAGATAAACTCACTGCACTTCAGATTATTTAACACCTAAAAGAAATCCAGTTTGTTCATCCCACTGAGTTGCTAGGCAGCCATTACAGAGCATCATACATTTCTGATGTGCCATGTTAGCAGGCGAAATTATTGAAGAAAGTGTAAATAAAAAGAACAGAATGGAATAGATATAATTTTAAGTCAGGCACCTGCTTAATACGCACACTTTATTGACCCTGTAAATAGGCAACTACGTGAACTTCCAACACATAATTGTTCACATGAGGTACCTCAGCATCCATCACTGGACAAGCCAGTGTCATCCATGTCTGTGACTTCCATGCATGTTTATTCGGCTGCAAGCACATGTAATCCTTAAACTTTTAAAAATTAATGGAAAAAATGCAGGAAGCTGTGGCACAGTGGGTCTCCCACACTGGCATGCAGGGCATCTCCTGGGACATTACTTAGGAACAGTTCTAGTAAAGGATTAAGCATCTAAATGAGATTTAGGCAAGTTTAGGCACTGAAACTGATAGAAGGGAGGAGGCTGAAGAACCATCCACCCCTTCTTTGCAAAGTGGGCCACTGTGCTCCTCAGATTAATTCAGGTTTAGCCTACTAGCTGCTTAATTCAGTAACAAATAAACAGCTTGAGAAACAGGAGCTGTGGCAGAATAGACCCAATTTGTAGAAACCACACCATTTCTGAGCAGTAAATTACACAATTAGCAAGCAATAAGATACACCAGTAATACAGTGTTCTGAAACTTTTCAGCATTTTTTTCTCTTTCAGAAATGTCAGATGGAGACAAGTTGCTACCCATTTCCCCTCCCACTCTCCCCTACGGGGCAGAGCAGCAAGGGATCAGCTCCTTTCCTATTACATGACACTCTCTAGAAGAAAAACGTCAATCTGGGAATTTCAGAATCTTCAAAATAGCTCAGGTTTTTTATCTTACAAAGTGCACCATGCTGCTAATTATTAATTAAATGAAAAAAAAAAAAAAAGAAAAAGAAAAATATTTAATAGTAGTGGCATAAGTTTTGCAATGGCTCAAGAGGAGATTGTCTCCTCTGTCAGAGGAGGCTTGGCTCTAGCAATATGCCAGGGTGATATTATTACTGAAATCTTTTTTTTGGCAAAACAAATGGCTGACCATACAATTCCTGATCCCACCCCAAAATTACCAGTTACTAAGATATCTCTCAACAGCATACTCTGACATATTTTACATCGACATGTGATAAACAAGGTAGAGGTTATATTGATGAAGGAATGTGGATCATGGAGAAAGGTGCATTGCTCTCCTGGGAAGAGGGGAAATTCAAGGAGACTTGGCACTGGGTTCTTTGGGTCTGCCTTATGAACAGCATCCTGTGCTGGAGCACAAGGGGCTTTACAAAGTTGGATATATTCAGAGTTGTTCTTAAGCTGCACATTGATTATAATGAAGTTCAAAAAGAGATGTATGTCAGAAAATACAGCAACAAGTCACTTAGGGGTTTTGTTTGTTTGTTTTGAAATGTAAAATAGCTGAATCTGACAGGATTGGAATTTTATCATAAATTTACAAGTCCTGGGCTTGGAAGGAATACTTTGCATTTATTAATATATATATAAATTAAAATATCTTTTGAGAAACAGAGTTCTGTAGATATAAACAACATTCTGGAAATGCCTTAACATGTCTTTTTTTTTTTTTTTGGTAGTACTAAGTCCTCTTCATCAGTTTATTTGAAGATGGAAGAACACGCTTTTAAAAAAAAAATGTTGAGTAACTTTTTTGGAAGTGGGGATGGTGGAAAAGTATCTGAGGATGTGCCAGGTTTCACATGCAAATGATGGGTTCATTTGACTAAGTGAAAATACCTGTGTCTGGTTGAGGTACCAACTGGCATATCCAGGAAGGAACAAAGTACTTTATGGTGTCCATGGCCTAACTCCATTCCAATCCCTAAACCAGTGCTAGAAGTGCTGTCCTCTCTCCAGTGACTTCCAAGGGAGTTTAGGGTGAGTAGCTCTTCTGCAGATGCCTGTACAGAAGACACGTAAAGTGAAGTGAGATGAGTGCTGTTGCGTTTTGGAGGGGATTCATCTCACTTTGCTTCAGCTGCTGCCCCATAGCAAATGTATGTGATGCATTTACCACTCTGCAGCACCACAGCGGTCATTCAGTCACCTGTGCGGTGTGCAGGGGGTACCTTTGGTGCATGGGGAACTGGTGGGGAAGAGAGGCTGCACTCTTCTGGGGTCCAGCTCTAAGGAGAATGGTTGGAAGATGTGCTCTGTCACTGCACTGTGGTTTTCCATCTGCTGTATGACCTCATGCAGAGTTGTCTTATGCATCGGATATTTGGGAGATCTAAGATGTATTCAGCTATGCCATATAAGGGGATTTCAGCAGAGCATGCCTCCATCATGCCTGTTGGGTATTATCTGTGTAACCCCTTCGGGCTGGATTATCTCCTTTACTGAAATCTGTTCCATATAAGGGGCTGGGAAAGGGCTGTGCTTCTCAATCTGCTTGTGCCTTGGAGTGGCGAAAGGACTGTGTGCCTGTGAGGAGTTGGCTGCAGCCCCAAAACATCCCCATGCCGACATGGCTGGAGCGGTTGGCATGGAACCTCATTCTCTCTGTGATTTGCCATCCTTCAGTCCTTCCCCATGAAAGTTCTTCAGAAAATGGGTAGTTTGGTCAGATAGTGGTCTTTAGTGCCAGATGCCAACAGGCCAGATACGGGATATGAAATCAGCTCTGGAGTGTTATAACTGGGAGAAGTCAACACTCAAACCTCATGTCAGCATCCAGGAAAGAGTATGGTCAGTTTTGTTGTCATGGAAATGCTACAATTAATTTTTACATATGGCAAATGCCCTGTCTGATCTCCTTTATGCATACTACAATTCAGTCGGTACAGGTAAGATTGCTCTTTCTACTTCAGCAAAAGAGAGACTTTGTGAAGCAAGAGAGTTTTCCACTCATTTCTGGGATGCATAATAAAAAATTAGTGGCACAAAACAACCCATGGTCAAAGCCACTTTCTCATCCCTGCCATTCGTATGTGGTCTGGTTTGTATATAAGTGATTATAGAATTTTATTCCCATAAAAGCTCTTCTGTCCTTCTTTTGTACATATGCCAAATGGCAAGGAAAGTCAGAGCAATTAAAACAAGTATGGCTTGAATTACAGGCCTGTTCCCACAACACCATGTGCTAAGTAAATGGGTTATAAGTCAAAGCAGAATCACAGAATGTTTTGGATTGGAAGGGACCTTTAAAGGTCATCTAGTCCAACCCCTCTGCAATGAGCAGGGACACTTTCCACTAGACCAGGTTGCTCAGAGCCCCATCTAACCTGACCTGGAATGTTTCTAGGGATGGAGCATCTACCAATTCTCTGGGCAACCTGGGCCAGGGTCTCACCACCTTCAGTGTAAAAAATGTCTTAGAATCATAGAATTGTCAGGGTTGGAAGGGACCTTAAAGATCATCTCGTTCCAACCCCCCTGCCAATGGCAGG
>JAAGNO010029066.1:0-12130 GCA_033439905.1 Ceryle rudis
TACGGTTGGTCGTGGCGCTCGCGCAGCTTGGCGGCCGGCATGAAGAAGGAGTAGAGCATGGAGACGCCCTGCGACAGCATCGTGATGTCCAGCCGGTGCTCCTTCTGCGCGCGGGGGGCCGCCGTGGGGCTGGGGTCTGCGGCGCCCCACGGTGCTGGGAGCCATCGCTAATGCCATCAGTCTTGCACGCTGGGGCCGCGCCCTGGCTCCTCTCCCCTCGTGGGCATCATCGGAGCGGGGCACAGACACGAGAGGCACCCCAGCTCTGTCGGGGGCCAAAGTCCAGGCACAGACTGTCCCACGGGCAAAGAAAACAGTGGCCCTGACTCTGCATTCCCATGTTTCACCCCTTGGTGGGGGTTTCCCAAGAGCTGGGCTTTTGCACCATGGAGCAAATTCCATACCAAGGATTCGGGCACCTTCTTACAAAGACAGGGAAGTTTTTGGACAGCGTGCCTTCAGCTTTACTGCGTGCTTGCTTTCACTATCCCACAGACACCTTATCTGCTGGAGCAGAACCGTACTCCAAAATTCCATTATTTTTTTGTTGTGCACAGCTACACATTATGCAGTTTGTGAGGATGAAGTAGGTGGTTTCTCCGTTACTACATGCACAGATTTGCAGAAGGGCTTTGAGATTATTCAGAATTAAGATGCTACAGGGAAAGCTATTTTTAAGAGATATCTGGCAAGTAGATGCTTCTTGTTAATCCTCTCGTATTACATATTAATTTTCTGTGCAATGCTTTGCCTGTAGAATGTAAAAATTTAAGTCACTATTGCCGATTTTTTTTTTTTTTGACTGCAAAGTTAAAGTGAAAATACAAACCAGGGTGAAGTGCCTAAAGTAAAAGAAAGACTTGAGTGCCTCTGCTAACGTGACATTCACATTAAAATATGATACGTTCATGCAACAGCAGCACGTTGCATCACAACTATGCAACATGATGATGTTTCAAAGGCCCTGCAAATTATTTCAGGACTCGGGAACAAGACAAGCAGCAACCTTCTGCAAATGTCTTGATAGAGTAGGAGGAAAGAAGGACACTCTATAAATACATTTATATGATAAGTTAAAAAAAAAAAATAAAAGTGAGGGTAGATATTTTCACTAGGAGCAACTTTGAAGATTTACTCACACTAAGACTATTTTTGTATGTCAGTGTAGGCAAGTAAGATTCTTCTTTTTATCTAAATAGAACCAGAGTATTTTTAACGCAGGAGATTCATTCCCTCACTGCTCATCGAAACACGGCAGCTGGGGACGGAGCCGGGATGCGGGGGGAGGGCGTGTGGAACCAAACCCCTTTCCAAGTGGAACAGATGGTTTTCTCTGTGGTGACTGCAGCCGAGGACCGCGGCGCGGGGAGGGTTTGCTCCGAACCCGCCTCTCCACGCTGCCGTGGGTGCCGAGGGGCAGGCGGAGGCCCTCCGAAGTTTCGGCGCGACGCTCCGGTCGTTAGAGCGATTATCGCACCGCGCAGAGAGGTGTTGTTAAGTCACACCTCCCGAAGGAGAGATCCAGTGCTTTGAAGGAAATAAAAGTAAGCAGCACTTGGCATGAGGAGAACCGCTATGGTTTTCCCTCTGAAGTATCCTTTGGTAAAAGTGGGATTTGGTGGAGGGAACTGAAGTCCAGCACGATGACTCAGTGTGAGCAAACGTAGCCTTCCGTTTCCCCATCGATTTCAGGCTGACACCACATTTTCACTGCTGAGAATCCATTTCTGTTGCCCGGAACAGTGCAGCTCAACGTCTGGGAGAGAGGATTAATCTAGTGTCGTAACACTGGTTTTGGCATTGATTCACTTCACAGTTCGGAGGAACCCAGCTCTCGTATCTCGGTTTACTTAGTTGTAAAATGCATTTTGAGATCCAGTTCGTTAGTAGTTACGCGTTCATCACAACAAATACTTCTGCGGGGTCCCAGCACAGTCAAGTGCAGAAGGTAATTTTTCCAGTAAACAGAAATACAGGATAAAGAATTAATAAAATAATGACAAAAGAGGAAAGAAAACTAACACATCAACTAGCAAATTCTAGTCATCCCCTGCCTGCCTCACACCTGAATTACAGAACCTACAAGCCACCAGCTTTCCCAGTTACAGGTACAGCACCAAATAACAGGAAAACACAGCGGTCATATCCACGTTTGGCAAGTTTTCCACCCAAAACACCCCTTGCCCTTTGCATACTCTCTGTGCTAGTTGGGAAACAAAGCCTCCTTAAAAAATAGGGAGGAGGCAGATGGAAAGAAAAAAAAAAAACCAACCAAAAAAAAAACATTGGGGAAAAAAAAATGCTATTGAAAATATGCTTTCTATTTTTTAGATAGGTTCTTATATAGTTCTCATCTCTGCAACTTTCCAGAAGTGCATTAAGCTGCATAATTAGCATCTGTCACATGTAGCCTTTTCCTTCCCTCTTCCTCTCCCTAGAGGAAAACTGCAAGAACAAATTTTAATATAAATTTTAGTAGATGCACTGTGCAGTGCATTCATATTAGGAAAGATACAGTTTGTGCTCGATCTTAAGTTCATCTTTGTGTAAGACAAAAAGTGTACCAGTTTAAAAAAACGCTACTGATCCAGCGGCGGGGGCAGGGGCGCGATGATCCCGGTTACATCAGCTTTAAACCGATGGCATTGTTAGGAACAGGGTAGTAAATGCTACTGCCTGGTCCTGCTATTCTATCCTTACGCTCTCACATAGTCACATGGAAACGTCCAGCCAAACGCAGTAAGGAAGGGATGGATCATTTTCTGCTCTAGTCCAAAGTATTTATTTTGAAAGGAGTAATTATATTTTGAAAAAACATCAAAAGCCAGTGTAGGACTTCTCATTGCTTTTTCATTCCCGTTAAAAGGTACTCCACTGTTAAACATAAAAAGTCAATGGGCTACGGCATCTCCTAGTGAATCTCTGTAGACAAACTTAAAAGAAGATGATGTTACCTTTCAGAAGTAAAGACTAAAAAGAAACGCAGCTTAAGAACAATAGCAACATGAAAAACAATGGTGTTATTTAGCCTTTGATTTCCATTCAGGCTCTCTCCTATTTTTTTTTTTCTACTTAATTAGTTCAAAGAAAATTGAGATGATAGGATTGAACATATTGCCAACAACCTGAGGTATGAAGTGCAGACTGAATGCTTAAACTTCAGCTGCAGAGGTGGTAATTATTGTAATTGGTCCACGTGAAGCAAACATATCAAGTAGTACAGAGTTCAAACTCATGCCAGTCAGTCTCCAGTTGGCACCGACAGTTCTGTCAGGAGGATACAGAGGTCTCAGCAGGACTTATTATTGGCAACTGTTCAACAGTTCTCTTCTCCAAATGGTTTCAAGGGGATTTGGGTGGGAAGAAAGATCATTTTTAACAAATTAAACTACCTAAAAGTGGCTAGATGCCCAGAGCCACCTAGTCTGCATTAGTCACTACTACCAATTTTAAAAAGAAGATGAAAAATATCATTGCTGTAAAGAAATATCTCTCCGGCTTTAACAATATGATCAGATCACTGCAAAGTTACCCAGACGTGTTCTGTACCCCACGCTACAAGGATCTGTATTAATACATCCAGAGCAAAAGAGACAGCAGAGTGTTTACACAGTGTGTGTTTCTCAGAAAACAACTACCTTAGTCACTGGAATCCACGTCTTCCTTTAAGGGCATGCCATATACTTTCAAGAAATTAGAAGACCACTTACTCTTTAATTAAAAATGACAATAGCAAAGCTCCCACAGGAGATAAGATTAGGGGGACTGTTTGCTTCCCATTAGTCTTTATCTTCCAGCGTTTGTAAGGTGCCCATAATCGCGGTGTAAAACACAATGCAGATTTGCACTGAGAGTTCTCGCAGGAGGCTCCGCTCGGTGTCATACTGATGTTCAGCTCCTTTGTTTGGATTTTGCAAGAATGCCTTTTTTTTTTCTTTTTTTGCAAATGGTGAATCTGTCATTTTTAGCAGAGGTCTCCAAGAGAAGATTTGAGTTTAATGCACAGCAATAAAAAGAGGAATATGAGAATTCTTGCTCTCTTTAGTGTCAGCTTTGGTTAAGACGTATGAATGCACATGAATAGTCTTGTCAGAATCTCTGGGGCTACTGACATTCAAGATCTAACATATTATTACTTCTGACCAGAACATGAGCTGCTATGCAGTGAGGAGAAGGGAAAGAGGAAAAGATAGGACCACTCCCTAATCAGGCAGAATTAGATGTTTCTGATTGGAAATCTCTGAACAGAACTTCTCTGCTGTGGAAATACAATGCTTATTTTCTCCAGTCTGAGCTGAACGACCGTACATACTCTAAATCTGCAGCAGGAAAAAACCCCACAAACAACAACAAAACACTAACTAAACCAAATGATCGTTTAATTCCTGATCTTGCACCTTTTACTCGTGGAAAGGTTCCTCGTTAACTCACATAAATAAAGACTGTACAACCAAGCGTTACGTCCTTCTACGGGACACGTGCTTATCAGAAGAAACGTTCTAGCATTTCAAGCTGCTGAGTCTATTTTTTACCACTGAAAGTTTCTTTGAATTACTAGTTTCAGAGAAAAATAAGCTAATTAAAGAATTTAGCTGAAGTAAGATAATTTCCATTCAGATGTCAGTGTACATCAACTCTGGATAGCACTACAATGGGAAAGGTCACTCACCAGAAGCAAAAATCTTACACTGTGCTTCTGGATGAGTTAAAAGAAAATATTATTTCAGATTTTTGTTGTTAACAATCTGTGGCCAAATAAATCAACATTATTCAAAAGCACCGAAATCAGTTTAATCAGTATGTTCGCCTTCTGAAATTTGAGATTAATAAATACTTCTAATTTATAGTGCAAGAGAAGAGAATATCCTGCACTTTGCAACTGCACTACCTTTAGTCCACATTCAGGAGTTACAGCACATCAGACAAAGAAACCGATTTGTTTGGTGCAATAAATGATAGCAGACCTTCGCATATTTGAAGTGCAACAGATGGTCTTCCAAGAAGAGCATAATGACTGGCAGACAGCACACTTCGTTAGACTGGCTTGGAATGTCTTCAGCAATCACACAGAGAGTGTTTGGGGGGGAAGCCCTGTCATCTCTATGAGTTTTCTCATGTAAATAACACTGATTTCCCTCTGGTTAGATGCTAGAAAATTTTATCTTCTAAAAGCCAACGAGCTAGCCAGTGAACTGGAAAGGGAAGCACCTTTGGCCCTCCCAAGACTATTCAAGGTGAGGCTCCAAACATTTTGTCACCCAATAAAAGAGATGTAAGTAGGAAAAAAATTATAAATTAGCATTAAAAGGAAAGATCTTTGGGCATGTAAGTGTACAGCTATGTATTAATCCACAGCCAAGTACCCCATGGAAATGTAAGCTATGAAAAAAGGAAGGTTTAAAACAAGGTCCTTCAGACCTTGCTGCTCTGAAGGGCCAGGACCTGGCAGGTTTACAGATAGAGCATGTGGAATATCTAGGGGAAAAAAAACCAAACCAAACCAAACCCAAACCAAACAAACAACAACAAAAGACTAAATTACAAAATTACAACTTCCATCCAGAAACTGGTGACTTTTTGGAAGAGTCCTCTCCAACACGAGCCACTGTGGCCCGAGTTCTTCAGGACAGGGCAAAGTGAGCAGTTTTGAGGCTGTAACAGTCTTTCAATTTGCACGGACAAGCCACTCCACAAGCCAGCAATTAAGTAAGAGTTATAATATATAAACAAAACGAGTAATAAAATGCTGACCTTTAATACTGTATATGTGGGTTAGATAAATTTAACTTCTGTCCTTTCCTCCCTTCCCCCTAATCCTAGAATTACTCTCTTCTGTTATAAATTTTTCCCCACCAAATTCACCCCGAGTAAAATTTTATGCGGCAACATAAACACAACCAAAACGTGTCCTTTAACAATGTAACTTAAATGTTGATGGAATCATAACTGCATTACTCCCTCTCCAATTAGCAGCAGCATTCTTTATGTTTGCTTACGAAGCGTAAACTGTTCGCTTGTCACTACAAAGACCTTCTGTAGAGGACTGAAAAAAACAGCCACAGCAATTAAAATGACAACAACAGAGGTGGATTGGGCACATTATGACAGAAAATATCCAGCTGTTTCTTGCCAGCAAAAGGATACACCAACTATCTATCTGAAATACTGTGACCAAATTCTGTCAGTCTACGTAATGCTGATGGATATTCTGGGGGAAAAAAAAAATGCTATCACTATAGACATGCTATTTGGTGAGAAATTCTCTAAAAATAAGAAAAAAAATTTGATTCCTGTCATCCAAAATAAGCAAGGCAAAAAGTCAGCCGATAGGGTTAGGACAAGTAAATTAGATTTTAAACATATTTACTTCAGTTGTGTTAAAAGCATTCTAAGAGTAAATAAGACTGGAAGTTTTATTACATCCCAGCTATTACTTACAAAATGCTGTTACAATCTCTCTGTTACAATCTCATCTGACTGCTGCTGGTTCCTACCTGTTCTGCTTCACAATGGTAATAACATGGGAAGTTATTTGTAATACGTGCAGGGATTTCTTAAAATGATTTTAAACTTAAATAACTGTGAAAGTTTGAGAAGTAAATAATTCAGGTTAATTTTTCCTAGGTCAGGTTATCACCTGAGGTAGGTTTGATTTCTAATACTGACACATACAGAAACAGCAATCCAAGGGGGGAAAACCCAAACACTGTAGAATCCACCTAGACATATGTCCTTGGAGAAAAACTGATGAGAAAATGATTAAGAAGATTTTCATTGCTGTTGCTTTTCTGGAAGTTTTTGCCTCTCCTAACAAAACTGACATGGCAAGGGATATGTATCAGAATTCATCCACACATTATATTTTGCACGTCAAATTAAGTCAATTATTCATGACTTTTTAGGCAAACACAGGAATGCAGAAAACATGTCAGCTGTTTTCTATGGGCATTTCTCTCCTTACTTTATATCTAGAAAGAGGAGCAGATAATGAGCTCAAGCATTACATTGAGAATAAATTTAATATGCAAGTTCAGAGGTATCTCTGGCTCCTTATCTGTTTCGTGAACCAGAACTTACAGGTAGCTCATAACATTTGCCTTCCAAGTTGTGCTTGTCTCCAGAGTAATTGTCATAAGTGGGCAAAAGCTTTAATGTCATCTTCTTTGTAGCATCAACCATAATGGTTTTCATAAGCTGAGAACTTACAGACTCAAAACAACTCCTGCAAAATACAGAGGACAAGAAGGGGGACAGGGAGGAACACAAACAAAAACCTGCCTTTCCCCTTCCCCAAATTCCCAGCAAATAGGATCTTACTGGAGCGTATTGGAAACATAGAAATCAGAGTAACTTTTGTGACTTGTTTTGCAACCTCCTGGAAGTCACATATACAACAGAGTGTGAAAGTAAAGCTTTAAAAGAACAAGCTGCAAAGTAATAACTGTACCTGCGTTACTGTCTTCAGTTGGCTAATTCATTCATATTTGTCTCAGAAAGGACTGACTACCCATCCCTGGATCAGAAGGGAAAATGCTGTAACAATGGCTTAATAAGATGGCCATTGTTCCCCTGAAGTCCTCAGCTTTCATATGCTCAGGAAGCTAAAGCTTTGAGTCACTCTTATTACTTAGATACTCAAAACCAACGAGGTTTAGAAGGCATCAGGTACCAGAAACGCTATCAGCTTTCAAACACAATGGGCCTTTCTGTTTGCAGAAGTCTTGCAGGATTCTAGTGAATTAAAAGAGTCCAAATGTGGAAGACTCAAAAACTTGGCCCCAGAATGACGGCAAAGTGCAAGTAAAGCGTTAAGTTGCAAATGAAGTGTAAGAGTGGAGGCGGAGTTCTAGCTGGAAGTTGAATCAAATCCCTTTGTATGAAGTGAATGACCACTACTTAGCATCATAATAATAACCAAAAAAAGTAGACTTCTATGATCTGACCAGTATAAAACTGGGGTCTATTTGTCCATATATTAAAAGTTCTAGCATGCTTAGTTAAAAATGGTCTTCTTTAAATAAATAATTTTCTGGAAGATTAACTGATGTTTGTTAAGTACTGGTGGGATTGGTAGTGTTAATAGCCGGACTTGATGATCCTGAAGGTCTTTTCCAACGGAAGCAATTCTATGATTCTATGAATACTGGCATGTTTCACAGAAGCGCAACTTTGCAATGTGATTCCAGTAAGGCTGCAGACCTTGTTAAACTTGCAGAGCAGAAAGCTAGGGAGAAGTCAAAACACTTCTCATGCCAGAAAGACCTAAAAGATGGAGAGCGCCCTTCCTCTAAATGCAGATACCTGCAAAGCCACAGCAATTGCAGTAAAGGAACCGAAAGGCCGTGCAAATGACAAGACAACCTGTCATCCGTAGAGCAGGACATTCCACCAACATATGGATCCCGAGCCCACAAACTTCTGGATTACAGCATCTGGAAATACAAGAGAGAATAAACCCCTACTTCTGTCAGGTAGAGCAGGAGCCTATGTCAACAAGAATCACATGCTCATGTTATTGCTCAACAGATGTACTTGAACTAGAGAGATAAACTACTTAAAGAATACATGGAAGGTCCGTGCAAACTGTTCTGCCTCTTGTGCCCCTTCCATTGTAGGGAAAGTGCCAAGATTCAGAATACCTGATTTTGTAGCAAGTAAAAAAAAAAAACGAGCAAAAGAAATCGTGTTGATACACAATCAACCAGTGTATTCCGAGAAGATGGGAAGAAAAGCACAGGCAAAGCCAATACAGAGATAAATTACAAGTAAGTGTGCTTCCCCCTGGGGGGTGGGAGGTAAGTAAATCTCCCTCCTGAGGAAAGCTTTAAGACTATTTTCCTCTTTTCAAACCCACGCCACCAGTGAAGACCCGTAAATGAACACTCTCTTGCACATGAAGTGGTCTTCTTCACTTTCTGGCAACTGCAGTAAGAACTGCCTTACAAAAAAGATCCTGTCAGTAGGTTTTATTCCTGTGAGTAATCTCAAAGAGTGAGGAGAAAACATGAGCTAAAATCACTTGCACAATCATGTTTCATAACTGTTCCTAGCCTAATGGTATTGGTCCTTCCCTTTCCCGGGTATAAAAATGCACAAACTTTTCTTCCTCTTTTACTAAGGGGGGGGAGGAAATCTGCTTACTCTTGGATACTTAGAGTTTGGAGGAGCTCAAAACAATGGAACACTGTGTGCCCCACTCATCACATAGACTCTGGGAAAAAAAAAAAGTATGGAAAAGAATGCACAAAGTATGTAATTACTGTTTCACAAGATAACTTCATTATTAATACATCCCCAAAGATGGCATGCACAGTACTGCAGTTTAATTAGATGATAACTGGAGGGGGTTTGATTTTATGAGGTAATAAATAAATTTTGAACTAATAAACTCCAAGGCTGAAGTGTTTATTAATCTAGAATATAAAGATTATACAGCTGATAGGAGACAACCTCAGGTAGCGCTGAGATGCCTTTTGTTTACATAGTTGAAAAATAATATTTTCCTTCTTTTGGAAGCTGGATCAGAAAGCCAAGATCGCTGTGGATGGTGCTGAACAATACCAGAAACCGTCCAGCAACTGTGTTCTCAAAGGCAAAGACTATTTCAGCCTCAGAAGCTGTTGTTTTTTAAAGTTTCACCTCTTAATCAACTTGTCACCTCCTAAACTATTAAGTAGTGCAAATACACCCTCCGTACTATGCCTTCTGACAGCTGTCAATGCCTTGTTCTGACGGTATGATAGGAGAGATTCCCTTGTAGGATAACCAGTCTTTGCAGGACCAACAGACCCTCCCCTGCTTCCCCTGCCCCCCCCCAACACTCACTTCTGTCTCTTTTTTCCTGCTTTTGGACTCACCTGCAAGTCTGCACCATGGGGTGAGCCAGCACATCAGTTTTAGTGTTTCATTATTTTTTTTTCTTTCCTTAACATCGTTCTATAAACTTTTTGCCTAGTACAGCACATTAAGGATTTGGAATCTAACTGTTCACCACTGCGAGGATTTATATCCCAAACAGCTGTGCCAAGAAGTCAGAGGAATCAAACAGCATAATCTATTAACTTGTCCTCAGGTAGTTACAACTAGAGCTTTATAAATTGCCACAGAGTTCAGTCCATTTAAACTACGTTTCTCTGTTATTTTGCAAGAGTCGATGTCCCACACAGGCAAGACAGAAGACCAAATTTAGTCCAGGAAAAAGTGTGCTTGAGTGGAGTCAAAAGACCAGGTTGCTTAAGCCAAAGCTAAATTTAGGCTTGAGAGAACTACAGAGAAAGAAAAGGGAAGAAACACTAGAGGAATAGAATGTGGCACTCTCTCCTTGCAGGTGAAACCAACTGCAAGGGGAACCCCATCCACCCACACAGGACCGCACGATGGCTGCTGGGGCGTTACTGGGCAAAACCAGGGAAACCCTGGATGTGCCGAAAGAGCCTCGGCATGCTGGGGCAGAAGCAAGGGCGGGAGGAAAGGGGCGAGACACATCACATCGTAGATTTATTGGTAAGAAAAAATCCTGCCTCTCTGAACCAGTCCCTGTTGAGTGATAGCAGTCAGAAAGTCGAGTTACCGAGCGCTGTAAAGATTGAGATATATTTAAGAAAATGTTTATTAATTAGCTTAGGTGATGCAAGAGAGAAGTGGCCGTGGGTTCAGACAGCTTCCAGTCAGGCTCCGTAAGTTCAGAGCAAACCTTAACACCAAATCTTGAGAGGACTACACAGGCAGTTAACGGAAGATGATGACGACGGCCATTTCCAAAGCTCCTGCTTTTTAATTCCCAGCTTTATATACTCTCTCCAAATGAAACAAGGAAGAGAGGTAACTTTCCAATATTAAATCTCTAGGCAGTATGTTATTCATACAGCTTATGTAGATGTCTTTACCCTCTGGAAAAACAAAGTTTAAGAAAAATGGCTCTATCTTTGGGGAACAGTTTAAGTCTCAGGATAACTACATTAGGAAATCTAACTCTATTACTTTGTATCTTACATTTTATTACTAGATTGGTAATAGGAAATTACCAAATAAAATTGGTATTTTACTTGGTAATTTTTTTTCCGTGGGCCTCGTCTAATATGAAAGATGGTGATCATCAAATTTATTCAAGTTTTCCTGTCAACAACATCATTAACCAAATCCCTCAATTTCAAAGTAAATAAAAGCATCTGGGCTTCTCGCACAGCAAGACTGACTTGCATATTTAAGCCTCATATATAGATGAATTTGCACTGGACGAAATTTGCATATTAATGAAGGACTAATTGCTCTTTGCAGTCAATTTTATGCAGATGAATTTACTCCTCTCAGTACAATTTTCATAATGTTAAAAAAGAACCAAAAAATGCAAAACTTTTTAGAAGTACACAAATGTTAGACAATCAAGGAAGAAATATCATAATGACATCAAACAGCTTTACATTAAATTGTATATAATTCTCTTTTATATCGTTGCTTTATTTTAACAGCCTCCCACAATGAACGGAACAATTCATAGAATAACTTCAGCTTATTCCCCCTCCTCGGTCTCAAATTTTAACAGCTTGCAACAACCCATTATATTATCTTCTTTCCAGCTGGAAGGATGGAATCCGAAATTTTAGGACAAGTTAAATTTGCTAAACAAGAATTTATTTTCTCTCAGTCATTTTCATGCCACAGGTCAGTCAGGAGATACCCCACCACCCACAATTTTGAGGTAGTTTCTACCCAGTTTTGCACTATTAAGAAAAAGCTCAAGGTTATAGCCCTGATTAGTCTTTCCTTCTGAGCTAAAGCATAAAATACTGAAAAAAAAAAAAAAAGACATGAAATAAAGACATCAACAAATGCTCAGGAAAAAAAAAAAGGGCAACATTAGGGAAGAAAAGAGAAAATAGAAATAGTGGAGCAGAAGAGGAAAGGCAGTGGAAATGTAAGGAGAGAAAAATGGTGATTCAATGTGTACATTCAGGTCTAGGTACAAAGAGGAAAACTGAAGGATTTGGGAGAAAGTTCAAGGCAAAGTAAACAAATAAAAGAAAAATGCAGCCACAAATGTACCCACGAAAAAAGAAAAAAGAAAAAGAATGGGAGAGATAAAGAAACAAGAAATAAAGTGAGAATCAAAGAATAGAAGAGATGTAAAGAC
>JAAGNO010029066.1:12230-28653 GCA_033439905.1 Ceryle rudis
GAAAAAAGAAAAAGAATGGGAGAGATAAAGAAACAAGAAATAAAGTGAGAATCAAAGAATAGAAGAGATGTAAAGACATAGATAAAAAAGAAGATACAAAAAATACAGTTTTTCCTAATTCTGTCAGAACAGAAGGGCAGAGTCAGTGGAAGTGCATTAGGAATCTGAATTTGCATTTACAGCCTCCCTCTTGCCAAAGAGAAAAGCCTCATTTTAGCCGTGAAGACTGATAACCATAATATTTATATGTATCATAAAATCAGCTACAGAAGAAAATTTTCATCAGAAAAGGAATAACATAAAAGTTTTCTCTTTAAATGACCTTAAGGCCTATTGTAGAAGGCACACAGGAACGTGGTTCACAATCCGCTGTACCTTTGATTGCGTTGGTTGCCCTTCTCTACAGCTTTTGCCGTTCTAACATATCCTTTTTGAGACACACAGAACTCGAGATGCAAATGTATGATGGCTTTACAGTGGCATCAAGAAGTTTCTCGTCCTGTTTTTCTCTGATGCTTTTTTAGTTATTCCTAGCATCCTACTTGCTCTCTGGGCCACGGAGCATTGAGCTTACAGACCTCCTATAATCCCACAGTTTTGCTTCTGAGAAGCAATAGTTTATAACCATCATGATATTTCATGACCAAAATAAACCTTCAGGATGAACATCTTTTGACTGAGCTGTAGAGTCCTTCCCAAAGAAGGATCAGAAGAGCTCCTGAGCCTCAGATGCAAGGTGGTGGGAGAAACTGCCACCAAAACTGTCAGAAGGTCACTTGCCACTCTCCTAGGCTTTCCAACACTGATGACAGAAACCACAACATACAGAGCATTTGTTAGGGAGACTCTCCCGACATTCCTCCCACAAATAATAAGGGCAATGGTTGTGCTGAGGCAAGACCCGGCCGTTACGCCCTTCCAAAATGAAGGAAAGAAAAGGCTTTTGGGCCGACAAGTTGGCAGAAAATATCAAACTGAGGGGAAGGACGGGGAAAATGACCAAGAGGCTTTCACCAGCATTCAAAAAAAGAACAGACCACAGAGGAAAGATAAACTGGGTTATAAAATAATAACAGTAATAATTGGAAAAGAATGAAAAATACCAGGAAAATATTGCAATGCTACTGCTGAAGAATTTTCACGGAGGTAACAAGACTTAGATCAGCTGATCAGCCCGGAGGACTTGAATTGAAAAGTCATTTGAAAACAAACTACAGGTCTTTGAGTATTTTGAAAGCATGGCTTTTATTCTAGATTACGAATTCAAAATGTCTTCCTATTTTGCTCACAGAGAGGAAGGAAGGGAAATGCATCCTCCTTTGTAACTTAAATACACAGCATTTGGAAACCTGCTAGGGGCACTCCCCCCCTTTTTCCAAAATATGTCAAGTTCAAGTGATTAATGCTGTGTGAATGTAAACAAAGATAATTATTCAAACAAGAACAAGATGTTCCACCCAAAAATGATTAGCTTTTTCAGTGGATAAGATGCCTACGTCTAATCATCGAGAAAGGTTAACCTGACCAGATTTAATTAGCTACTTAATACAATAATAAAGATGCATACATAATGGGTGGGGAAAAGACTGCAGAAGCAACACTGACTCCAAACAAAATACCTCAAAAGCACGAAGCCTGGGCTCTTATCACACGATTACACTGATGTAAGAATTCCCAAGTTTTTACAGCCACTATACTTGTGCGATTGTCTGGGTGGAACTTCACCTGCTTCACACTACTAAACATACATTAAACAAACGAAGCAAGAAACAACAACCCTAAAATTCAATGATAAAATGAACCCAATGATATTTCTAACACTGTGCTTCCAATTTGTAGATGAAGGCAGCTGGTTTGTACAGAGTATTTGAGGACTACAGCCTTAAAGTAAACTAAGTTATAACTCATAACTAAAAAAATGTCTATCGCTTTTTTTTTTTTTTTGGAAGAGCAGCTGCTCAACCCCTGCAAAGCAAAGTTCTGACTCTGAATTAAGCAACGGCTCTTCCTGCTGAAGTCCATTTTAACAGCTACTTCTCTGCAGAACAGATGTTTTCCAGTTTTGGGGGTACCATAAATACTAAGAACCGGGCATTAGATTTTAGGTGGCGGTGCTCATGAATCTGCTATTAAGTTCTGAATGAGGAGGACTAGTCTTAGGGAAGATGTTATAGTATGTATAAATTGCTACCAGACAGATGTTTTCAACACAGAGTTGATGTAACAAAACACACAACTAGTTTTATTCTCAATTATTTCCCTAATAATGAAACTAAAGCTTTCTATTACAAACATAAACCAACCTGCACATGTTTAAATGTCATATATTTGGAATATTGCAGAATATACTACATTTCGAAGAACGGTAGGAAATTTTAGTTGCCTTTGATGTCTGGATGACACGTACAGCACTACTGGTTGAGGCTGTTACCAAATAATGAGGTTTAAAGGGGAGAACTGGGCATCAGAGCTTCCATTTCCTTTCAGTAAAGTTTAAACATCCCTTATAATAAACAATTCAGCGCAAACCAACATGTCTGATCTTGACTTACTCTATTCATAAAAAGTAACAACATAATGGTAAATTCAATCTATTCAATGAGAAGTTTATGAACTTAAATATATCAAAAGTGCAGTGAAGGCTGATATATAGTGGTTAAATAACAATTTGCGAGAGAGAGACGCACAACTTTCAATTCCATTATCCTGAAATACACTGGCAAAAATCAGGCTTTTGAATTGTTTCAAAGGAAGCTGCAGCCATTTGCCCTTTTTAACAGCTTGGAAGTTCACAGGCAAAGATTAATTTATAATTTAACTGAAATGTATCTCAAATAAAATTTCGTATTTAAATCTACATTTCTGAGCCTCCTGGCAGTGCTAATATTGCTGCAACAAGACGTCAGCTGCAACACCAGCAGTTCTGGAACGCAATGTCATAAACTGTGAATCGGTTTTGTCCGACTTTAATATCGGTTTAACAATAAAAGAAGAACTGTGATGTTTAATATTTAAATAGTATAATTATTCCTTCGTAACTAAGTCCAGAAGGACCCTTCATGGGTACAGAATGCACAACAACAACAAAGAGAATGTGGTTTTGGTACATGAGGTGGCTTTAACTTGTAGGACCCAGTTGCAAGGTACAGCAACTTAAACAGATCCCAGGTACTACTGTAAATACAAAGACAATTATCTGCTGTAGAAGAGAAAACTCTCTTATGTTCAAGGAGATGCAAGAGAAAGATGTCATTCATTTGGACTTCAAATGCTGTTTGTCAGATCAAGCAATTACAGAGTTGCACCCACCGAGGAAGGATGAGCGATAGAGGGATACAGGCTGAACTATGACTTAGTGATGCAAGGAACAGTCAAAGCAGCAGGAGCTTCTGCAACGCAGAAGACAGGAATTATAGCACAACTTCTAGTGGTGGGATCACATCAACAGCCTATGCCTACAAATACTGTTAACCCAGTGCATTAGGCAGTATTTGGCCACCGTATTTCATATCAATTACAATACAAGTTATGCACCGGAACTAAATCACAGTTATCTAATTAAGAAGTCAATTATTTATAGCACTCTGCCTTAATTTGTTCCAGGCTTAATAATAAATATAAAATAAAGCATAATGAATAGAAAAGGAAAACTAAAGGAGAGCAAGTTTCACGATTAAGGTGGATGAAGAGTATCTAGGGAGCTGAATACTCCCACTCCTACCACGGAGTTCCAGTGCAATGAAAGGTAAGTTATACAGAGCCGTGCTCTTCCAGACTTGGTTACTAATTGAGCTCTCAACATGAAAGCATCATTAAATGTAAAGTCTAGTTTCAGCTCAATTGCCTGGAATGGTACATTGCACAGTTCAATTACAGGAAGGAACTGTGACAGCTGGAACAAGCTCAGGAAACACAGATTCGGATGAGATTTTAGTCGCTGATGTCCATCAATATCTTTATGCAGTTGTGGATGCAGACTCTCTAGAACAAGAGATTCTCTCTCCTAGTTTGCCTTCTAAAATGGCAAATATGTAGCCACATCCAAATTTTAGTACAGGCTACGGTCTTTCGTACAGCAGCAGTGGGGTACGGTGGCTCAAAGCTGAGGTGTCCTCCCAGCTGTACCTGTCTGCATTAACTGGAGCTATGGCCCCTTCTCTCCACCCTGCTGCTTTCACATGGGCTTGCCATCCACCTGTGCACGCACTGAAGTGGTGCTTACTTGTAGGGGTAGGGCTTGCAGATCACTGGTATAGGACAGAGATTCGTCTATGTAGCCAGGACCTACAAAGGCTCTACTAAACACATCCACACTCAGCAAGAGAAGAAGGTGATCGGCACTCTTAAGAAGGCAGAGTTTTCAGTCCTACCAGTATCATTAAGAAATGCTGCTAAGAACATAAAAGGTTATATAGTGATAATTAGCAGAGTAATTGTTGTTAAGATCAAAATTCATATTAACATCTGAGTACTGGAAAATAGCATTTAGTAACAACTGCAACCTTGACTCGTTACACCGAATTCATTCCGAGAATAAGGAATCTTTATATCTGCATGCAAATCAAGACATCTACTTCACCAGTGTGGTAAGAAAGTGGTCGCCTGATGGAAACAAGATGGATTGTCAGTCCCTATTTATCACTGCATCCTTACTCCACCACTTTCAAGGGCCTGGTGAATGGAAACAAAAACTGAGCTGCAAGTTTATTTGCTCAAGCATTATTTACTATTTGCATTAGTTCCAAAGATATGTTTCTATATTTCTCTTTATCTTGTACACCTGTATAAAAACTCAGATACTTCAGACACAATTATTCTTTGTGTTTAGTGACTTAAGTCCAGAAAGTGTATGTACGCTTATGTCTAGACAGATGAGGATCTATGGATGCCACGGGTACGGCGAGGCAGCGCGCAGGCATTTGTATGGAACAGAAGTAGAGCGCTATTGACTACCCAACGCAGATGGATACGTCCACTTTGGAGATCTCTGCAGACTTGTGAAATCAGGATGACGTGTTTGGAATTCTTCCTCTCTTCTCCAGTGCTGAAGTAACTCAGGCAAATGCATGTTGGCAGTTCCTTTAAAGATTCAAAGGAAGCCGTTTTACATAAAAACCTTTAGCTGCATTAAACCCAAACACACACGCACACAAAACCAGGTAGCACAAATACTAAAGTCTAAATTTGTATTACATAGAAAATACACAAAGTCTGAATAATTTTGCAATTAAATCGTAAGTGAACTGAAGTACTTTTACTGTAAGTTGGGCCGTCCGTGAGACACTTTTAGACTCCTTTAGAGACAAAGTCCACACGCAGAGCAAAGTTCCAGTAACAAAGTGGTGTGCTTCCTGAGGCAACTGGGGAATGGCAGAGATCGAGACATTTCTAGACCTGTTGGTTCCTATCAAATCAAGAAAAACCCAGTCTCCTGGGGATATTATAAGCCCCGGCTCAGAAAAGGTCTGTTGAATGCAAAGTGCAAGTCTTCTGTATTAAAGAACCTTCTTCCAAAGCTCCTAAAGAGCATTTGCCTCAACGCTGAAGTGCGCAGCTTTCCCCCTCCTTCTGTGCTCATTTATTTGTTGCTGGGCATAAAAGAAAAAAACCCTTAAATCATAACTCCCTGAAATACCAAATGAAATTAATGTATTTTCAGTCTACATTTTAATTAACTATTTTACTTCAGCATTTCATTTTGTTGCTACAAATTACTTGGAGGTATATGCAATAAAGAAGTTTTATAGAACAACTGAATGCATGAGAAAGAAAATACAAATATTTCCTTTGAAAATTTCATTTCTTTTTCTCCAAGTTGTTAAAAAAAGAAAATAGAAGTATTTGGTTAGTTGAAATAACGTACAGACGTACAGCAATATTAGGTGACAGAAGAGAATGGACCAGATCCTTGTGAATCAACTCCATTTTACCAGGCACATAAAGCTAAACTAGCCTCAGCTTGATGCAAGTGTTCTGTCTCTGAAATGAATGCTAGACATGAAATAGCAAAAAGGCAGGTGAGCCAAATTTATCTTATGGGGTGGTTTTTTTGTTATTATTCTCCTGTATTTTCAAAAAACATCCCTTAATGCTCTTTCTTGTCAGAGGGAAATCTAAGACTCTCAAAATAATATTTACAATCTCAGCTGCAATCTCCTTCATGGTAATTCACTCTGGATGTTTGTTACTTTCTGTGAGGAATAGTTCTGCTTGAGTTCTCCACTTAGAACAAAACAACTCTGTTTTCCTGATATACTTCATATTCAAATTATTCCAAAGTGTAGCACAGAGAAAGGAATTAGGTAAGAGCACAGGGAAATGTGTAATTCACACATGGCTGCCACGATGAGCTCACCGGTAGCTGATGCAGCTTCGAACATTAAAACAACTTTAACGACAGATGATATTGACCTAAATGCCACAGTCATCACCACTTCCTTGAAAAAAAATAAACTAAAAATGGATTTAACTTCCACTTCAGCAGTCTCCACTGACAAACAGTTTAGTTTAATATATATGTCCGATTTCCGTTAAAATACCTTTAGATCGCTACTGGGATATATGAGAATTTCAGAAGCAATCTCCATTTTAGTTTTCTATAGTCCTATGATTTTTACACTCTCTTATAATTAATTAAAAAGAATTCCAACTTCTTTTCTTTTTCTTCCTAATTCAAAGACAGATGTAATGTACCATATCTTTGCTACCTCCTCTCTAAATTAGTAACATTATTTCTGTGCAGCCTTCCATACAGCTTCCAGATGAAAATGACAGTGACTAGTGTGGCAGGTCTGTTGTTTCTGGTTCTTGCTAACACAGAATCGGACACAATTCCTTCTTTCCTACACCCACGTCTACACTGCAACCCAGGGCACACAGGTCCCCAGACTGCACCCCTTCAGCCCAGCAGCGATACAGCCACACAGCGCAGCCTCCCACCCCGACGCCGCTGTCTGTGCCGGGTGGATCAACACGAGCTTGGCTCCCCCACGCACGTGGAAATCACACATCTGCTGCTGCAGCAACGCTGCTTGTAGGGAACAGAAACTATAAGGTAACTTTCGTGATTAAGACGAACTATCAATAATCATCTATTTTTAAGTACGGCATCTTATAAATCCTCCTAATTAGTAAACTAAATGTCTTCTTTTTAGCAAACAATCCCCAGCCTACTTCCTTATTTATTTTCTTGAATTCAATTATATTTGCCACCTGCTGGCCCAATCACCTAAATGACAGATTCTGGATGGAAGGTAGAAGCTGGGCCATAAACAATAATTTCATTATAGTTCAATTTAAAATACTTGCCTGCACCTATTTTCTCTGCTTTATGAAGAATGTTTATGCTTTTTCCTCCCGCGGGGCTCTGCTGGCCGTGGGACTCTGCTCTCCCGTTGGGCGATGCAGCAGCAGCAGCACCAGCAAGAATTTTGCACTGCTCCCTACCCTCCACTGTAAGAAATCAAAGCTGAGATTCTTCTGGAGGAGAGGGACCGCTAAAGGCTGAATAAAGAGGGGAGAAGTGATTTCCAAACTCGGACTGAAAAATTGATATGGCTCCAAAAATTGACCCTTGGTAAAATTAAGAATAGGAAATATTTCTTTTGAAGATAAAAATAACAGAACTTCTTTTGACATGAAAAGAAATGGAGGAGGCTGTACTCCTGTTGGCTTTTAACCTATCATGGGGCTCTAAAATCCACCTACTCCATAAACCCAATGATTTACATTTCCAGAAATCTTCCTCAATGAAACCCATTCTGTAAAACACACATCCTGAAGGCAAACAATTTCATGGGAAGCATGAATTCAGATGGTCTGTTCAGTGTAGGGAACTAATCTCAAGTTTGGTAAAAGTAAACAGGCACTGAAGCCATTCATAGCCTTCACGGTTTAAACGACGTAGAGGCAGATTGCTGTCCGACTGTGAAAGCACACAGTCCCATCATGCACGAGCAGGAGGAAAGACTGAAGAGTGAAATCTGGTTTGATCCACTTTGTTCTTGACTAGAAACTCAACAACATCCAAGCCATCAGGGTTCTACAGTTCAGGCCTTCAAAGAAATCCACATTTCCCTCTGCCTCCTTTTGAAGTATAACTTGCGAATCTACCTTCAAAAACTCGCTGGTACATTCTGAAGCCATTACACCTTTCTCAAAAACCAGCAAGAACATGGAAGAGCTGCCCTTCTGAAACCGAGCTAACAAAACTCAGCGTTGTGATAGGAGACAAAAACAACGGCCCAAATTCGTGAGCTTTTTCCCCATTTCCCACTATTGGGGTATATATAAACCTGTGCTGCTTCCTTTAGAATTGCAGAAACTTTCGCCATTACATTTTCTTGCAACTAGTTAAGAACACACATACAAGCACAAATCATCCTCCAGCAATTAATGTATTCTGTGATTCTGCATCTTTAATTTCGCCAATCCTCTCCCAGATTTATTTTCCATTGACTTTCACAGTTTGAAGATTAACTCTAAGCCAATATTGGGTAAAGTTATTATTTTACCATACTTATTTTGCAATAAACAGCAATTTGGGTGTGTAAAAATGTATTGTATATAAATGAAAACATTACCCAAACTGGAGGCCTACAGTCAGTTAATACCCTAATAGAGGAGCCTTGGAGAGAGAAACTGTAGAGCATTTTTATGGAGCATGTGGGAAAACTGTGCAGCATGGGAGTTTTGAACGTTAATACTGCAGCTGTACTAAATCTACTCTGTCAGACTCTGTCTGCAAGCAAACCAGATTTAAGGAAGTACATTTTTACTGCAGCATTGGAGGCTGAAAAATGGTTAACTTGGTTCAGGTCAACAGCAGTTAAGTTCAGCTTACTTAAAAAAGAAGAGTCGTGAATTATGTGCACCCATTAAATAGTCACAGACAAATAGTTCTGGATGTAGACAATTCTGTGACCTGTATAAAGGTTCAAATTTTGGATCAAAATCATTTTACTACTCTATTTTAATACTGTGCCAATGATAGCTGATAGAGAACAATTACTGTATCGGGATCTATCAACCGTTTCTGGTGATCATCATTTCATGGCTTCATGTCTTTTATCTGCTTGCATGTCTCTCTCTGAATATCCGAGAGAGATATCTGAGTGACCCTGGGCAGGATTCACAGATTTTGTTGTCGTTTCACATATTCTTAATAAATTAAAAGCAAAAATAATGTTCTATTGCACAGAGAAATACAGGACAAACGCTGGTCAGCTGCTGTTATCGCTGTGATGCATTTAAGGAATTGAAACGAACAGGCCAACTCCTTCCACAAGCCTCGAATTTGTTGTTTTTCCATAAGCACCGAACACGTTGGCCTCACTGAAGACTGCAGAAGACATTCTGCGGGCCCTTTCTGACAAGGGGCACAAAGAAATACCCGCTGCACAGAGAAGTTCTGTAAGGTGTGGTGCACGACTGCGAAGTTTGGAAAAGTACGTAAGCGCACAGACACGCACATGCAAAAGTTTTGGGCATCTATTACATTGTAGCTGGAGTCCTAACAGTGCAGTGACATAGTCAGTGGTCCCCCTCTCCTCACGCTGTTGTTCTCTAGCTCTCTCCCCTTTCACTGAGCCGAAGAGACTCTTTTCTTGGTCTGGATACACTCCACCACACGTTCCTTGTCCACAGCCCTTGCTCACAGCTGACATCTCCATTTGGTCTTCTCTAGGAAGGTACTGTCAAAATTATAACCGTAATGAATTGAAACCGAACACAAACACAAGCAGCGTGGTGTGACAAAGTCAGCATCAAAAGCAGAAACTGCAGAGTGGTAGATGAAACTTCCGATTTGAATGCCTGAAGTTATGCATCCAGATGCTTATTTACACATATTAGAAGCCTGCTTTTCACTAGACATGCTCAGACCTCCCAGTTATTAGGACTTCCTGCAACACTCGAAAAAGGTTTTTTATTTAAGTACTTATCTATGGATTTCATGCCTAACTCCCAACAATCCAGTCCTACGATTTTCACTTATCAATTTCAGCGCTTCAGCTGCCACATCAATAAAAATGAGTTTGTTAACTTGCTGGAGCCTGAAGGGGCTTAGGAAACTTTTTGTTTGTAGTTTTGATCAATGAGCAGTCAGAGACTCGGCTGAAACTGATGGACAAGAAAGTCATTTTCTACTGAAAATAGGGAAGACAAAGCCAGACTTTGAATCATGCAAGCTCTCACACTTCATCATTATAATGTCTTCTGAAAGAATCACAGAATTACTGAGGCTGGAATAGGTCTCCAAGATCATCGAGTCCAGCCTGTGACCCAACACCATGACATCAGCTAGACCATGGCACTCAGCGCCACAGCCAATCTTTCCTTAAACACCTCCAGGGATGGCGACTCCACCACCTCCCCAGGCAGTCCATTCCAGGGTCTAATCATGAGCCCAAGATGAATTCCAATATTCCTTCATCAGTGTTTTAAGTCTTCAGTAGTTCTTAGGTAAGTAGTAAGCACTCTTGTAAGTAGTCTTCCATTAATTCTTTCTCTTAACGAAGAAAAGTGCTAAGTGAGCTAGACCTCACTCTTATATTAAGATAATCATTGTCACCTACAGGTGTTTTACTTGACAGTTTGAGGGATATGGGTGTGCTGTGATTTAGTTCAGAGACTTTAGTTTAACTGAAAACTCAGACCATAAGTTTAAATGAATTGAACAGCCTCACCCTCGTCTCTGATTGTATAAATCATAAAATCACCACTCTAAGGGACAGAACTGGAGATCTCTGCAAAAAGACACTAGTTTTGTTGCAGGACGTGAATGCAAACATACTGAATTTTCTCTACCTACTCAGAGCTGGCCTTAAATATGCCACCGCGAGAAAAGTGTACATTACAGCAAGATAACAAATGTGTCTTGCTTAACAAACAACAGTGTTATCTCTTTTGACCAGACACTGAGTAGATGGCACTATCTCTTAACCACATGCTGCAGACAAAGCCTCTGGCAGGTTGAATGTCGAACACCTCATACTATCATGTGTCCACTTATATTATAACTAAACCACTGAAAAATAACCATACAGCCAACTACGATATACATATGAAATGCCCAGGAGAAAAACTCTTCCGTGGGAATGAAGTGCCACATTTGGAATCGTGGACTAGTCAACTATAAGGCTCTAAAGGTCATCTCTGCCTTTCCTCCTAACCCACACAAGTGTGACTACTGTACTTACTCTGACTTCACTGAAAAACGGCTAAATTTGTCCCTGCTTTCCAAAGAAGTATTTTTCGAATGAGGAGTACTCTATTTTTATTCCAGAAACCTTTGCCTTCTGAATTAACATCTGCATCCTATTTTTTTACAATGAAAACATTTGCCTGGTTAAGAATGGAGAAGTACAATGAACAACTGCTTTCCTTATTTCTTTTTCTTCTTTTAACGTATTTAACCATCAACTACAAATTTTCAAAATGCCAACACTAAAGAAAAAAATCCGAGAACAAACCCCCCAAAACACACCATAAAACCCAGAGGCCCCAGTTGGGCTGTGTGGTACTTTCATGGGAAGCTGGGATGTGCAAGAAACTATGCACTGGGTCTAGAGGACAAGCATTTCCTTAAGACATGTTGGTGATTTATCTCAATTTAACTCCCCAAAACATTTCTATAAACCAAAAACCTACATGTTGTTTGAGGTCCTCCTTCAGTCTAATTATTTTATCTTATTCAAGGAATGTTAAAAAGCAAAATACCAAATCGTTATTAAACGAATAATGGCACATTCTCCTTCAGCAGAGAACTTGACAGGCACAAAACCCCGCTGATACGGAATCCCTGTTTGACAGCATCATACAATTATTTTCAAATTCAGGAGGGTATTTGGTCAATTCACACATTTGTCCCTTGGGTTTTTTTTAACGATCCTTTCTTCACATGTAAAATGTTTAAGGCATAATCTGGATAATCTTATTACATAGTGAACATGGTCTTACTTGTTGATAAGAGTTTCCTAAGAAACTGACACACATCTGGTAGTACAAAATGGGTTTGGTTGGGGTTTTTTTTTTTGTGAAAAAGCCCTCCACAACATTAGAAACAGAAAATCTTATATATTGTCACCGACCTAAAAACGATAAGTAAATATTAACTCTGTGAAGTGCAAAACAAGTTGTATTGATCAGTGAGGTAAATATTTGCTTCTCTTCGGTCAATATTTATGTGCTGACGTTAATGGGACAAATCCCGTTCAACACGACAAACAAGGTTTTTTCCTACTCTGTTTTAGAGTTTGTATTTATCCTGAAATTTCTGAAAGGAAATACCTGGAAAACTCTCTACATTGGTAATGCTTTTTAAAAACAAATGGTTTTCCTTAGCAACTAAAATGGATATGCATTCAGAGAGACAGAATATTTTTAACCTTGTACAAGACAAATGTTTAAGAAATTGTTTTCGGACAGAACGTGTTAACTCACTCACTAAAACCTGACCAGAACACCCAAGACCGCTGTTTAACTGAGCTCTAAAATGGTAAACAGACAGTTAGTTAATTTTCAGCCACTCATAAACCAAAATTTTTCCTGCATAGGTAGTGGTAACTAATGCTAGAAGATTCTTTATGTCACCATTTGCTCAGGGTATGGTCAGACAAGCTTAATAATTACAAATAATTATTATAAATAATTAAAAAGTAGAGTCTTTTTTTTTTTTTTTCTGTGAGTTAAAGGCTGCCACCCAATCAGAGCATGGACAGAGCAGTTGCATAAGTTACAGGAAGCAATACCTCAACCTGAGGTACCAGTAGAACCAGTGCCAGTGAAACAGTGTTTGCTCCTATTGAGAATGTGCCACAGAAGCCCCTCCCCACCCCCAATAAAACTGTTTCCCACTATAAAACACAAACTAGCCAAAATTAATAAACCAATACAACTTTGAAACATTTTCATTTTATGAGTTATGTTAGAAAATTCATTTGGTTTTTGAACCTGAAATATACTACTATTTACCAAGGGAAATAAAGAATAATTAGGGATATAACTACAAGCAGGTACTGCGGGTGGAATATAAATTAACAAACCGACCTCCCCCTTCCCCGTACATCCACTCAGGGTAGGCTTTTACATAGAGGAGAACTCATTATTAAATAGAACGATTCACACCGGGATTGACACATTCAGAGTAACACATTAGATTGGAAAAATAAGTAATTTTGAGAAACTTCCAAGATTCTATTGAAAATTCTGGCACCTTTAAGCACACCCATTAGAATACCAACATCTTACACAGGGCACGATCATCACCGTACATCTGACCTAAATACCTTTTGTAATGGTCTTACAACAGCAATTAACACACACCTTCTAAAAATTTTTAACAGCTGAGTGTTTATGAGTAATTGTATTTAACAGCCCCTTCAGTGTCACCACAAAAAAAAGACCAGTTCAGAAAACAGCTTCTCCACTTCATTCTACTGACCATGGGAATCGCTCTTTCTCGCAGATAAAGACAGAGGCTGAGCACCCTCCTGTGCAGTGAGCAAAAATTACAACGGCCCTTTGTGGCTCTGCTATCTAATTTTCATTCAAGGCTCTACCTATATACAAACCCCTGGATCTAATTCACCAGCTTTAAAACGATTACATGACACCATTTCAGTGGAACTACTCTCAGTTTAGAATGACTTAACAGAAACGAGTGCGCTGCTGTACACAGAGAGCTAGTGAGACTTCTGGAAACCTCAGGGAACAAGATGATGTCATTGTATTATAAAAATATCTGGTTCAAATGCTTCGCCAGTCTGCCTGATGCAGCTTACACGATCAGACTTCGGCAGTGAAATTCAGGCTCTTCTGCTATCAGTTCAGGGATGAGTTTTCAAAATTGGTCTCTATTCTTCAGTGCCTTAAACATGGAAGCACAAGAAGCTGTCTTCCTGTGTTCAAAATTCCAACTGAAGTAAAGGCTGTGTAATTGCAGGAGCAAGTTTTAAAAAGATTGAGCATTTGAAGCTCAGGAAACATTCAAATTCTAAAGGTCTTTTGAGCCTCTTGGCAAGACTTTCAAATCCTTCAAACAATTTAAACTAAACTCTCTTAATTTTGCAAAAGTCTTCTGTACTCAAGTAACATTTTGTATGGAATGAAGACAATCAACAAAGCCTTTGAATATTCAGGACATTCTGCTATATTACAGCCTCTTGCGAGAAAACAATTTTTTTCTCATACCATTAACCACAAACCATTTCCACGTATCTGAGATCAGTTCCTTTCAATTTCACCAGAGATGTATGCTGTACATCAGATTTCAACAGAACAGATCCTTCCACAGCTTCTGATGGAAAATAGTGGCATTATAGTTTATTAGGAGGAATGAAACCCCTTAATCTGCTCTACACAGGACAACTTCTGCAGAGCTCCTACAGGACTAGGATACGAAGTATTTTCTTCCAGTATTTCTATGTATAGAACAGGCTCTCAACTTTTAGTAGAGAGTACCCGTGGAGAAGGTTAAGTACTGTGCTGCCAGGGCATCACCAGCAGAGTTCCACGAGGATCGGCGGTTATTCCAATATTGTCTCATCCGTTTAACAACAGGAAAAGCAGGTAATACGCTGATGAAATCTCCTGATAGTGTAAATTAAAGGGTACCAACTGTAGCTATGATGAGGAATTATATCTGAGCGTATACATACACCTGAAAACATACCTGGATACAGATTCAGCTAGCCCTATGCACATCAGAGGAGGAGAGTCCACAATCCAGACTGGTAAATTTATTACTAAGCATTACTCGACCTAATGTCTGCAATACCCATGGGAAAAGACTTGCAATTTTATGCTAATAATCTCTGAAATCTTTCTTATGTCAGGAGTTACTAAATCCAGAGGGCATTAATAGCACCATGAATACATACCTGTTAAATAACAACATCACTGAAGAGCTACACACCTTCTAATGAGCTGTGAATTGGAGATAAATCAGCGTGACCTGCATGAGCAAACATTACTGATTAATAAACTGCCGTGAATTAATTTCCTATTTCCAGTGCATGTAACAATGAGAAACAGTTTGAGAACAACTTTGATTTAAAACTACATTTGTACTTTAATGCATTTTATAATTACAAAAAAGAAACAGCTGAACGAGGCTTTTATATTTATACACTTCCAAGCAGCGTACAGAAGGCACGCATAATTTCCAACCATAAAGTATTCTTTCAAAATAAAAGATTTATAATGGCTTTTCCTGACTTGAGAATCAAATTAAGATTGATTTATTTATTTATTTTTAATGCTGTCCTTCACAATCCAAACACTACGTGAAGGATTGAGCAAAGAGCGATAGAATGAACAATACGGCACAGCATGAACCAAACACAACAGCTTTGTGTTATCCTTGGGAAGATGGAGATGCGGTCATGTAATTCTTAAGAGTCCTTCTGGCCGAGTACTGCATTGGTCCTGCTACTGAGCAGTACTGCGATAATTAGGCACAAGTTCTATACAAATTAAAAGGTCTTCTGAGCTCAGGGGGCCTACAGGAACAGGAGGATTGTGGGCTTGTTTAATACTTAAGCATATCTTTAGTAACTAGCCCAGGTTTCTTTCAATACATCAGCCACAGCCCAAGTGAAATGCAGAGGATACGAAGCCTGAAATTTACGGTGACGAAATTCTAGATACACATTCCAAAAACATCGTAAAAGGAGACCAAAGTGCTGCAGACGCCTCCTTAAGACCTACCTCCAACAGAAACAGAGACGTGTCCAGTGCCTTCAGCTTCTTCCTCAAGTATAAAAGAGGTTTATTGTCAGATGGCACATATTACTGAACACCGGGCCACTCAGCTCTTCTAAACAGGTCTTCACCTCATGAGATCTGCTGTCCAAGTGTCCATCTTTTCCGGCTCCCTGAGGCCCCTGACCCCACAGTATTTCTGTATTTAAAATTTTGAATTAAGACAGTAAATCTGTTTTAACTCAACACAGGAATGATTCTCAAAACTGCTCAGATATTAGGTACCGTTTGCAGTGTGAGCCGCATACCTAAACACTTCAGGAAAAATCTCCTAGCCAAGGAAAACAGATGCCAATTCTGGATGAAAACTAATTTATTCAAGAGCATATTTTGAAAGAAAACCCTGTATCTTTTTTAATTTCAAGCTTCTCCTAAGACCTACAGCAGCATTAACTAGGGCAGCATTTTCCTCAGGTTTCCTAGGAGGCAAAGCCAATTTCCAGACAGCAGGACTTCCCTGCAGTGAGCACTAATGGCCACAGAGAAGTAATGATACCGCAGTACATATATATATATATTATATATATTTCTTAATTTCCTTCGTCATTATTGACTTCCCAGATTAATTTTAATTGAAGCATTAAATAAAAAGCAACAGGAACCATCTTCCCCACTCATTTGGCGAATGGCCCCACACGGGCCCCCCCAGCCCAGCCACCTC
>JAAGNO010029068.1:0-10253 GCA_033439905.1 Ceryle rudis
CCCTGTCTGGTGTGTGTGTACGTTTGTTGTGCGATTGTGTTTGGTTGTGGAGGGGGGGGGGCGGGGGGGGTGGGGGTGCTTGGGTGGTAATTTTTTTTTTTGTATTTGTAGAAGAACAGTATGAAGAAAAAAAATATAGTACTGTTTAGAACACTGATAAAAGCAAAATATTAAAGTACTTACTATCCTATTTCAGGCATTTACTCCAACATTGTTAGAGCTTGTAATTTCCTATACTGTGCATTTTCTTTCTTTAGGAACACAGTATTTCTCTTCATCAATTTTACTTACTATTCTGTTAATTTGTATAGGCCACAAAGAAACAGTAAAATAATTTCAGGATTTAAACACTTGAATTAAATATCTATTTCTGGGAAGACAAGTGTCAGCAGTGTTGGCACAATATTCCTTGAAAGAAACAACAGGGAAAAGAAAAAAAAAAAAAAAAACACCACTTGAGAAACGCTTGCCATGCTTTGTAATGCAGCGTGAAACTCACAGAGCTCACATCTCTAGATGTCTAGATTTAGTCAATCGCTGTACATACTGAATCAAGCTCCTACATTATTTCCTTTCAATTTAGCTTGTTGAGAGACACCTTCCCCCTTATCAGCCTCAAAAAGGAATTAATTCCAAAAGAAATATACATAAACACATAAACTTCTATTAAAAAAAAAAAAATCAGGCCTTTTTTATCAAGTCAGTTGCTTGAACCACGCTGCTGCAAATGAGTCAGGCACATCCTACAAATATGTACTTAAGTGCCCTGCTTATACTGAGTTTATATAAAGTATATATCCATATACCTAAAGAAAACATATGCTAGACACTGCCACATGTACTTGAAATTAGTCCCAGAAAAAAATGAAATTAAATTGAAGCTTGCTATAAAATGAAATTCAAAACTAATTCATATAATTTTATAATTTCTCCTGATGACTCCTAAGAAAACTTTACCCCATCACGTAGGCATAACCTTAAACCTGCCATAAACTTTAACCCTACAACCAAGCACGGCTAGAAGAGCAGCATAGCCCACAGCCCAGCACTGTTACTCTTCCCAGGGATCTCGGGAGGTGCTTTTCTACTGAGATGGGTACCTAAAAGCAGGTACCATTCCTGCCCTAATTCAACTGACAGGAAGGCAAGCATTTAGTATCTAAGGAGGAATAACTGAAAGGAGCAGAGAAAGAGATCTACAGGTTAGCCAAACTACTGCTATAACTGCCTAAGTGTATTGCTTCTGCAGTACAGCCACACCAGCAGAGTTAAGTGCAACACAGGACCTAGGCAGATTTATAAGTAATTTTTAATTAACTGAACCCTAAAATATACCTTTGCTGCTACAATACTCCTGAGAGACACATAACACAGATTAGACTACCACATAGGCACTAATTAGAAACAACAACACTTCCTACCTCTCTAAGGACCACGCTCTCCAAGCAGCTCCCCTGATGCCTTGTGCCACTCACACTTGTGGGTTACAGGACAGAGGGAACCTGGAGCTGCAGCCCCCCCTGCTTCCTCACACGGAGCTTTGACCTCAAACCGAACGGCACACCCAACGCACACGGGCACACCTGTCCGCCCCGCACAGCTGATCCCGCTCGTCTGTCAGCCCTAGGGACAGCCCCTGTGCAGCCCACGGGGCTCCTGTCCGGCTCTCAGCCCCACGGGCCCCTCTGCAGTGCCCTCCATAGTGCTAGACCCGCACCCCGACGGGTCCCCGCAGTGCCAGGTCCCCTACCCTCGCCCAGTGCTAGGACTTCGGTCCCACAGGGACTCCCCCTCAAAGCGCCGGGCGCCATCCCCCAAGCCCGTCCCCTCAGGCCCCTGGGGCGCCGCTTGCCTGCCAGCCCCCACAGCACCCCCCGGGAGCGGCCGCCGGTTTCCACGGCAACGGCTGGTGGCGGGAAGGCCGTGCAGAGGGCTGAGGCGGGAGCCAGGCGCCGCGGCGGGACGCGGAAGGCCGCGGGCGTCTTTCCTCGGCCCCCAAGCGCGGCCTCCCCGCCCGCCGCACGCGGCCCTGCCCTGCCTGGCGCCGCGGGCTCTCCCACGCACCCACGGGGAGAGGGGCCCGCGGCTGCCCCGGGGCCAGCTGCCTGCACAGGCCAGCCGACGAGGTGGGGCACCCGGCCCCTCCGGGTGCCTCCTGCCTGTCCTGCACAAAATCCTCACTTCAGCAGTACAGACGGGGAGCCACAGCTTTTGTCCTGCATTATTCATGCTTTCCACGCTAGAAACGAGAAAAAAAAAAAAATCCACCCGAAATATATATATATTCATTTAAAACTATTTTTCAGATCACTTCAAAATTCAAATTAATTAAGATTAATTAAAAATTAAATAAAAAATAAAAAGCACTGAAAGTGATTTTTTATTTCACTTACATCTTTAATGTAGAAGTAACTCCAGTGGGGTTGATATTTTTAGTTTCATGTAGCATAACAAGAAAGACAGGGACTTGCTATTTTACTGTGGCAGAGCTGCTGAGCAGGAGGACAATGCAGCTGGGGGTCTTCATTTGTGGAAACAAAGGGCAAAATACATGTAGCAAGCCAAAGGGGGAACAAGAAAGAAATGCTGTGGCTGAGTTGTTTGATAAGAGCAGCCTCTAGTCTTCCTTCTCCCAAGCCAGACCAATTTCCTACCGGTCTCACCAAATGGAGAGACAAAAGGGGAGAGGAGATCCACATCCCTGCCTCCCCGTCACTGATGCCAAGGAAGCCACTGCAGCAGTCACCCACCCCGCCTTCTCATTCCCCAGATGCATGAAGAACCTTTAAAGTTCTTGGAAGAACTGCCCTTTTCACAGTCAAAATGTCCCCTCTGCCATGATTCTGGGAATATGAACGTAGATGTGTCCCACGAGGGAGAAAAGTCTGCATTTGAATTTCAGGCCTGTGACTGGAGAGCGAAACTCTGAGAAGCAGCAAATGCAGAAGCAATATGGGATCCTTGCACAGCCCCAAGTGTAATTCTTACTTACATCCCGTATCCTTTAATCATCTCACCAAAGCTGATGACATGACTCTTGAAAATAATCACGTGGTGAGTGCTGGTGCCCAGGTGAGAAACGGGCTCCAAAAATTCCCAGTATCATCTGAAATAAGATGCAAGAATTGAACAGAAAAGCAGCAAGAGACTGGAGGATTGCAGTGATGTAGATGGGATTACATGGCCTTGGACACCTTTATGGTCCTGTTGACTGAAGATCATTTCTACTTTTTCAGTTAATTTCCCCTTTTACTATTAAATCACCAGTTCCCCAGAAAAAAAGGCAGTTGCTAGCCAGCAGGTCCCTTGGTTACATCATAACTCAGGCACACCTTGTGAGGAACAGGAGGTGGTCTAAAAGACTAACTCCAAGATGAGGTTCTACAAAGAGAGACACTTCTGAGCAAGCAAATAAGCAGCCACAGTTCATGTTCTCTATTACAGATAACACGGTGCCTTCAGAAATAAGGGGTTAATGTGAAACTTTGATGCCACGACTTTTCAAATACCTTTATTCACCAACGAATATTACGTCTGAAAATTTACCTCCACTTTTTCTCCAAAAGGATGTCTTGACAATAGAAAGCTTAACTGAGTAACATTCACAAAAGTATTAAACATGCACAACAGCCCTTTGCACAGAGCAGAATGAGTATAATGTTCCAAAAATGGACAAAACCAGAAGCATGTAATTGGTGCTAGAAATCATTTCAAGAAGGGCACTATGCTAGGTCCAGTAGCTTCAATTCAGTTTTGTTTCAAACTGTATTGAGTTAATCTGTTTAAAGATTCCTTCTACAAGTTTAACATCTTAAAGGCTAATTGCAAACTAAAAGGTGAATTATGAAAATACAAATTTGAGTTCCTTTAATAACCATTCAAGCTGAAGACCGAGTACAAGGTGGCAAAACCTGTGGCATTGTAATAAACCACTTGAACTAAAGATTAAACAAATACTTTAGTTGTTCTCTCCTCTGTGCACCGTTCAGTATGTAAAAAATTCCTCTTATTTAAGGAGTTTATTTTAACAAGAAAAAAGACATTCCGTTCTTCTTTCTAAGAAGAAATCCATGCAGAAATGTGGAATAATACAGTGTTTGAGAAGTTAAGAGCACAAATCCATGAAAAATTACACCGAAGTACATGCATCCTCAAAAACACAGGTTAGAATAGGTAAGTATAATTTTTACTACTTGACAATGCTATTTCTATATCAGGCTTTTGGGGACACCTGCTTTATTAACTTCACATACTTGTACAACATCTGAGGTGACACCATGGATATTCAAAATTTTACCAAGACATGATTCTGAAATTCTACTCTCACAGAATACTGGTCTCTGCTTTTTCAACCAAACACTGTTTAAGTAAAGAATTATATCCCCTGTGTCTGTCTGAAAGGATGCCAGGCAGGGGAAATGAAAAGCTCCAAATATCTACATATCTGAAATCAGTGAAGCAGAGGAGAAGAGACCATCAGGGAGACTGCTAAGGTCCCTGATTGTCAGGCCCCGTGTAAATTAGAACCCAGCTGGCAGTGGTACTCAGGAGACCATACGCTAGCTGAGGATGGCTGGAGCACAGCATGTTTCAACCATATGTCTGACATACTGCCTCCTTTCCAAGGGTCTCTGGCATAGCAGGATTTGGAGAGGCTCTCACTCAGCTGACCAGGTTCAGAGCTCTCATCTTCTTTGTGCTAAAACAATGGCACCGAGACTGCAGCTTAGCTTTCCTCCAGCAGGCAGAGCAGCATGCTGTGCATCACCCATTTGGTAGGAGCATGTTCCCACCACAGCATGTGGTGGAAACACTCCAGCTGAGCCCACCTTTGTCACAGGTGGGCAGGGTTAACCATGGAGGGGGAGAGTTAGGATGCAGAAATCCTAGGCCGTAACACAGTTCCTGCTCCCTCTGCAAGTTAGTTGCAATCCCACAAAATCCAGCTCACTATTAATATCACCCAACAGATGAACTTTACAACCTCAAATTATTTTTTTTTAGGAAAAAACTCCACAACTGGATGGCAGAAACTATTATTTAGATATTTTGCAACATAAAAGTGTGCTTAATTCTATCTTCATGTGCTGTAAAATTCAGGTTCTGTTTTAGCAGCCAAGAAGTCATTCCCTTGCCTCACAGGAGAATTTATCTATCTACTCAGCCTCTTTTCTGGTGTCACAACAGCTTGTACCACCTTTCATTTAGAGAATGTGGAGCCGTTGAGAATACTCCCTTCCCCACCACTGAGCTTAGACTTGCCCTAGTCTTTCTTTGACTACTCTGTCCCTTTCTGAATCACAGACTGCCTCCGTATCTAGAACAATTTTCCCTGTTTTCTTTTTCTTCCATTTTCATGTTGTTGTCATTAGACTTTATTAGAGCAGCTGCTCTCTAAAGTTGTGTCCCAGCCATGCATGATCCAGACCCCTCAGTCTGTTATTTGCCAAAGAAAAATCACACTGAAATGCTGCTATGTAAATAAGAAGCAATTCACCTATGACTCTAGATGTGCCAGTGCCAAAAGAACCTAAAAAAAGTAAATGATTTGATACAAAAGGGCCATTATGATTCTTTTCTTCATTCTCTGTATTCTGTTAAGTGATATTTTTGCAGTTTAACATATTCCAGACCTTTGCTGGCAGAAGCAATGAATATAACCTCCTTTAGAAGTGTATTCAGTTGGGAGCTGCCTGGCTACACAGGATTTTATACATCGTTCAGCTAAGTCAGCGATCCATATGCAAAAATCAAGCTCTCAGGGACACCATGTGGATTTGTGACATTCTTCAGAGTACTTTGTGTCTCTAACAAACCAATGAATGGATTAGACTCATCCATAAAAATGTTTTTTCCTTTCCATAACATATATAATACGGATAAGCTTTATTTAATAAGTAGCTAAAAACTAATGCCATGCACATTACTTAAACAGGTTAAAAATACTCCTCAGTATTGTAACTGCTTAAGGAGTAAGAGCACACAACAAAATGACAATGTATAAAACTGAGAAACACCATGCTGAATGCTAACGTGGGGCATCCTGATTAAGTAAATTTCATTTTGGAAGTTATTTTTGCCTTAAAACAGTTGCAAGCCGAAGAGACAGGCAAACCTTTCCTATACTGTATTTCCTGACAAGCTATTTTGTTTTGGCATTCCAGTGTAGATTATTTCTTTGTATCATGCTGTTGTCATGAGTTAGGCACTGGATAATGGATAGTTTTAAAAACAGTCCATCTGTATTTAGTCAATAAAGTAACGGTTTGTAAACTCACTCAACAGCAAGCTGTTTCTGAAAAAGAATAGAAGAGCATTCAAGGGAAAAGAGTGACAAGACTTTGCGATTTCCTAATGATCAGATTTTGTTCTTTGCATGGTCATGCCTACTGCTTGCAGGAAACCCCTTATCTGCCTACAAATGACAAACAATTATTTGACTTAATTAGCAAACCTTGGGTCAAGTTCCTGTTCCAGAATGATTGGCACTGCAACAAGACTGAATATTTGCTTCAGCGGGAAGGTGTCCTTAATTCTCCCTTTTGATTATTCCTTAGATGTTAACTGACTGTAGAAAGTGTTGGGATTTCAAGGTGCTTAGTATTTTCAGGTTTCTCACAAGACCAAACCTTTCTGGCAGCTTAACAGATTTGCAACATCAGCCTTCCACACCTTCTGCTTCTATCTCGTTTCCAGTGATGGAAGCGATGGTGTTCATCACAGGATCCATGGCTGCCTACTCTCTGCATTCAGATGTGTTTCCCCCCGGTGCCTCCACAGTCTTGGAGACAGGGCTAAATTCAGTCATATCCATAAAAACCCACTGAATGCAACAAAGATACATAAACTTTGCTGACTGAAGGTGTACCAGAGCCCAACAACTACTTTTGAAGCACCAATATTTCTTAGTCAAATCTTCTCCCCCCAGTTAAAAACAAACAAACAAAAAAGTCCATCTAGACTACAGTGGTGTCTTAACCATGACTGGGAAGAGTATTCATCTACATATAGAAATCAGTTCCTTTGTTTTAGAGAAACAACCCCCTAAACAGAGATAAATGAGAATTACATTTCTCTGCTTAAAACGTTTCATGAAATGATCCATTTTCTCTCTTATTTACTGCTTTACCTTAAAATGCCCAGTAAAGCACTGTGTGTTTTAGAGAGGAGGGTCAGGCAATCCATGGATTTCTTCCTGCATTGTTTGTACTCAGTGGGAATATTGATATCATTTTCAGGAAGCCAGGTTCAAACCTCAGGTTAAGATACACCACATAAGGAGTTCTGAAGTCAGGCTCAAACCTCAAGATAAGACACATTCTATAAGGAAAGCGGGTAAGGACTAAGACAGGATGAGGCCTACTAGCATAAATTCATACAGGGCCTTTAAGAACAATACCGACTGAAAGTGGTTGTTATTCTAACTCATAGAGCACAGTCTAGAAGAGGTTGACATTATTTTTCAATTCATTATACTTTCTTTCAAACAGTCAATAAATTTAAGCTCTGGTCATTTTGTAATATATTTGGAACATCTTTTTGATAGCAAATTTATATTTCTTCAAATCTGCATCTTTTCATTAATCATTTTCTGTCCTGTAAAATATATGGTTTTTTGTTTATCTGGAAAACATGAAAAAATGGAGAATAATGAGCTGGGGTTCTTGATATGTTTCTTTTTCAAGCTGTCCTAAGAGTGTCAATATTTTTGTACCTGCTTATTGAAAAAAATGGAAGCAAACTATGGAATAAATAGATAAAAAACATGTTACAGTAAGGTTCCGTCCAATTCCATTTTTAAGCATCTGCACAGAATACAAAGGACTGATAGTAAGAAAAAAAAAAAAAAATCCTAAGTATTTAGTATTTTAATAAATGTATACTGGGCATTTGGCCAATAACTCTTAAAACAGCTATGATATGTTATAACTTATTGCTTTTAATTATAATATCCTGCAACTGAGCTCAGGAATCTTCTGTTATAAATTTTGTATTGCTTTATAGGGAGGATAATAGAGTTGTTTAGAAAATAAGTTATATTCAGTTCTAACAGTATTCCTTCTGTTTTGTTCACTACATACTATTTAATATTTTCCTTTGTACACTTCTTAATAGTTGAGCTTTAAGTGAAACTCTGAAAAACAACATTAGGATTCAAAATACAGTGGAAGATTTTATTTTCAGGGTCACAAGTAGCATAGTGAGATTTCTCTCTTAAACAATGACACTTAGCATCTCTGTAGTTCTATGAATACTTTTGAAGTGTCATATTAAAACCAATCTCTTGGCCTTCAGGCAAAGAGAAGCAATTAGTCTTGGAGTTGTGAATAAATAAAAATCCATTTATATACCCGTCCTTGACATGTACCTTGCAAATCTTAGAAACTTCATCTAGTGGGAAAAGAAATGTTAAATCATGAACACCAATACTAATCATATTGCAATGCTGCTTCCTAAAACTGTTTAGTTTATACCAATCTTTTAAGTATTAATTCATATGTATATATTCATACATATTGAAACACAACAACAGAAAGGCATTCACACACTTGAGTGAGAAGAAAGACGTGAATGTGCACAGAGCTGTAACACGTATGTTTATTACCCTCAACGTTAATACAGGCGAGAAAAAACTCAAAGCTCTCAACTACATTGTCCTTTTCTTAAGATACCATAAAAACGACCCTGCCCGTTATGTACCATGCACATGCCTTTTTCAACCCAAGTGTTACTGTGTCTTTGTTTCAATCTGCAAACAAACCAACTAAATCTTTATTAGCCATGCACCCCACTGCCATGCAGCACAATAGGTGGTACCTGTCACAGGTGTGTTGGGATGAGTCAGAAAACAACTTCTATTTTTTGTTCAGTGCAGTATTGTTACATCTTCTCTTTCCTCTTTACTGTGCCTCAATACAGAATCATCCTATTTTTACGATGCTCTGATTGCTGTTCAAGATTCTTTTTTTTTTTTTTCCATTTATCAGTTAGCAGTTCACAGAGGAAGTAAAAATTATGATCTTAAGTCATCCCAAATAGTCCACCTGCACCCCTACAGAAAAGCTGAGTGAAACTTGGGCTGCGTGGCAGGTCATTGAGTCTCAGTGGAGCTCATCCTCCCTCCATCCACTTGTTGACTAGAATGACGGGGAAATGAGACTGCTTAGGCTATAGCTTTGTCCAATGATCAGGTGAAGCAGCTGTCTGGGGACACACTTGTGTTCAGAGGTTATTTTAGAATAAAATCCACTCCTTTGTGTCATACTCTCCTAGGCAAACAGAGTCCCAGCCTAGAGGTGGGATTGTGACCCCCACAAAGAATCGCACCTGGGCTGATGGGATGGTCAAGGAAAACAAATTTTAGTCTGTTCTGGATGCAAATCTCGCTGCTGACCTAGTTCTCATTCTCCTTTTCATTTCAGAAGCTCAGCTAAAAATCCATAAATTAAGGAAATTAACTGATGGAGCCTCCGGCATCTTTGTAAGCTATTTAAATCTTTAAATTTACAACATCTTCTGCATATATCAAGTAATTGAACTAACTGCAGGGATGTAACTTTAATGAGAAAATTTCCCTCTTCTCCTCTAGTTTGTACTCAAAAAAAAAAAAAAAAGCTACCCTTAGGAGAAAAGTTTCTGTTTATTCCTGACACGGAAGAGAACTTTTAAAAAACCCTCTGTTTTAGGGGGTCCTGCCTACCCGCCTTCCCTGCTTCCTGGAGGACCGGAGCCCCCCCCCTCCCGCGCCCCGTGGCGCGGAATGGAGCGCAAGCAGGAAGCGCGGAACGCAGCCCCCTCTGCGCGCCAGCAGCCTGACCTTTCCGGCAACCGCGCAGTTGCATAACTGCCCTGCGCGGCCGCGGTGCGGGGCGCTAGTAGGCGCTGCAGCCCGACGAGTGGCCGCGGCCCGTCGGGCGCCGGGACGCTGCGCGGCCGCGGTGGGCGGCGGGGCCCTTTCTACCCCGAGGTCCGGCGCCGCACCGCGGGGCCGCCCGCCGGCTGAGGCCTGCTGGGGCGCGGAGCGGCCCCGCACCTTCCGCCAAACTTCCGCGCGGACCAACCGTAGGGGGCGCATCCCCCGCGGGGCCTTACAAAAACGCGCAGACATCGGCAGACCTGTGTCTCTAGCTGAAAGTTGAGGGAGGGCTTCCCCCCCACCCCGTCGTTTTTTTGTGTTTGTGGGGGTCCGGGGGGGAGTGCTGGTTTCTCAATCCTTCCCCCAAAGTATAGTTCTGCATAACTTACAGATTTAA
>JAAGNO010029069.1:0-18399 GCA_033439905.1 Ceryle rudis
ACCATAAGATACTCGAGACAAATCATTTTAAGGGGAGGGGTGAAACATTTTCTTCATTTTTTTTTTTTCTTTTTTTTTTTTTTTTTTTTTTTTAAGAAGAAAGAGAAGGAAATCATCACTATTGTAGTTGGCAACCCTGCAACATCCTGCTGGGTAACACTGGCTACAAGCCCCAGCCTTCCATGCTTTTTACATGATGGGGCTGGTAGTGAACAAGAACACAAAGTGAATCTAGAAAGAACAATCTTTCTGTTCTTCTTGAGCTTACGTAAAGCTCCATGCTGTCGGTCACTGGCAACTGCCACCACAGATTCCTGAAGAGTGTGTAGATTGAGCTTACTGGTTTGTGTACCTGGAATGTAAGAAACTTAGTTTTCTTTAGAAGCTGTCTTAAGGAAAGCGTGTAATCAGAATTAATCTAACATTTGGCAGATTATTTCTACTGTTGGCAACTACCAACAGTGACAACGTATACAACATTGTTATGCAGAACTTGTAAGACTAAGCTCTAGAAAAGAGGAAAATGCTTGAACTCAAACACTGACAGTGAATGTACATACACGAGAAAGTGTAAGCATAGGTAAATCAACAGAATCAGTTAAATGAGTAAACAATGATTCTAGTACTATTCAGAATCAGACCCTTTCACCTGAAAAACAACTCTTGCTTATGTGTCACAAACAAATATGGATGGATAGCTTGATTTCATCATCATAATGAAACACAATTCCATATACTGACCAATACTAAGGCTTGGTATAGTTAACATCTGCTTCTAACGAGAATTTAAAGTAGTCTTGAGTTAGTAGCAGGAGACCCAGTCTCAAGATGTACAGTAGAACTTGTTTATGATACTAGCCCGAAGGGGGTTTTTTGGCTTTTTAAAACATGTAAGTACATTATAAAACTGAAGACAGTAGAAACTGAAACAAGCTGGCTGTTTGCCAAGACAGAGCTGACTCTTTCCTACATTTTGGAAAAGGTACATAGAAGCTTCATTGCCAAAGGATCCAGTTACAGGCATTGGTACCCCATCCTGTTTCATCATGTAGCTCTTCCTGAAAAATCTGAATATTTTATAGCCGAATTCCAATATGACTCCCATTTATAAAAGCTCAAGGGATGCAAATCATCTCCTTCCTTTCTTGGCATCCTCTGCCTCTGAATGCGACACTATTATTTTCAAATCAGACCAAATTACCAACCCTATACATTTAAAGTGACATTAAGCAGACAACATTGCAATCAATCCTTTAAATTATTTGATGTGCCAGCTTTATCTCCCAGTCTTCTTTATTTCCAACAAAATCATAATAATATAAAGAAACAAACAAAGAAGATCTCAACTATCACTGTTATTTCACTGGATTTGCTGTATGTGGTTAAGCTGAAAAGTAAGCTGAGTGTTCTCTTACTACTATTTCATTATTGCACTAATTGCAGCAAGAATCTTTACACCAACAGACCAATTTAGAACAGAAGTCAGACTGTATCAGCTGTGACTATGAAATGCTATGGTATAATGCAAATATTCTACCTAAAAGGCAATTAGCCAAAACTAATCAGATAAATAAAAATAGGCTCAGGCCAGGTTAGAGTACCTTCCAGCAAATACCCTTGAACTTCTGATTGCAAAGGCAACATTGAACAACAGGAACCAGTGGTATCCCTGAGTCTTTTAGTTTAAAGCCTTCCATGAAGCACCAGAGGTGCTACAAAAAACATGCTCCTTATGGGGCTTTTTAATATTTTTAAAAATTTTTATTACTGAGGATCTTTACATGTCAAAATAAAAACTTGATTCATGAAAGAATCCACTAGAATTTATCAGCCCCTTGTATTTAATTTCTTTGTGATTTAATAACCAGGATATCAGTTATTTTTCTGCTAATTGTAAGGTCAGACGGGACTCCATGGAAGCAATAAGCAGCAGGAACTAAATAAACATAAGACCGGATCTTTAATGCAAATGTGTTTCCTGGAGGAAAGGGGTAAATCAGTGCAGATAATGTAGTACAGAAGCAGGAACAAAGTTTTTAAAAAAATAAAAATCACACGTTCTAAAACAATCTGTTCAAAAGATTTCTCACTGGAACATAAGGAGCTCTTCAAAACCAGTGCCCTGCTGAGGAATTTACATACTTGCCAAGGTTTAAGTTACTAATCAAAAGCAACAGCTATTTGCTTTGTGGATGAAAAGTTGTGATACTTGCTCAAAAAAATGAAAAAACCCCCAAACAAATCACATTCATTTTATGGTACAATACAACCTGCACAGTGAGAATTGCTTGTGTGAGTGCATAACTGAGACAAGAACTCCAGAATAGATCCCCCTTAATTAGAAGTTTTAAGAAAAATAATACTGGCAGTATAATTAAGAGGCCTTCAGAGTACTGGACCAGTTCAAAAAGCTTAACGCTTTTCAAATCCACCACTTACAAGGTCACATCAGGGTAATTCCACAGAATATCTCCTGATAACCACGCTTCTGGTCTGTTAAGGAACACCACACATTTATGTGAACAGCCAGTCTTTAAAATTTATTTTTAATGACCATAGGGCATGACTACTTAAAAGCTGTATGCATTTTCCAAAATCATTGGTCTACCCTAAAGATCACTAACTACCTTTTGATGAACTGCTCCTACCCACACTAAGATATCTGATAACTGACAAGTAAGCTTTCAAGTAAAATAGTTTCTGGCCCCAGAAAAGGTTCTCCCTCCACAGAAATTACATATCTCTGCATGTAATATGGTATCTTCCCAAGTACATCTAATATAACTCGATCTGTATTACACAGCTCATCATGTTTCAACAAAAAGACTTAATTCCTGATTAATTCCTATAGCTGCTCAGTACAGGCATGAAACAAATTCAAGATTTTGATACTTCTTCCTCTTATTCCATCCCTGTCAAAAAACAGATAGAAGCAGATTAGTTAGACCTTACTTTTGATATTGGCATAGTTACATTCCAGTTTTAAACCTAAAGTTATTTTACTACCAATTATGACCAAAAAAAAAAAATCATGGGAAGTGCTTTAATAGGTATCCCCTGAGAGCATCTCACCTGTACACAAAATATGTGACAACGTGTTATTAGAAAATAGCTCAAACACCAGGAGCATAGCTTGTTTAACCCAGTACAACCAGTTCTCTCAACTGCAAAAAAATGTAAGATTAATGAGTAATGCTCCAAAATAACAGCACTATTTAGCCCTTTAAAGAAGTTGCTATTTCAAATGTGTTACTGTCTGAAAAACAAGATTGAAATATCTTTTGGAACATTATAGACATATTTTCCTTAGATATTACAAAGACTTGTTACATAAGCCTCAACATCTCCTGCAACATCATTCTCTCACAGAACTTCAGGGAAACGTAGGTAAAGTAATGGCAAATAACAGAAAAGTCATTCTGAGTATCAAACTTTATGAGAATTATAAATTCAAAATATTGTAGTTTAGTATAAAGTAAAATCAATACTAAAGCAGTATTAAGTTTATGCTGTAAAGTTTTCAAGAGCGAAGATTCTTTCAAGGGCAAAGCATATCCACTTTCCCTTAACAGTTCTCTCACCACTGTCTCCTCCTCACTTTCTAATCAGAATGGTTGTTCCTTTGTCATGTAGGCATCAGCAGCATGGACTGATTTCAAAACTGACTCACAGTCAGAAGACTTACTTCAGGAAGGCTAACTCAGTACTTGAGTACAAATGCTAAGAGATTGACAGCTGTCTACTAACCAGTGTAAACTACTATGCTAAAATCACTCTACCAGAACAGTTATGGTTTTGAGGACTTATCACAAAAAAAAAAAAAACAACAAACTATAAAAACACATGTAATATTAGAGGAACATCAATTTAGCCTTAATATATTTATTTTTTTCCAGATTCAGCTACTTCTGCCTAAGAGAAACTTACATCTCTTAAATAACAAGCTAGGTTATCATACAGTGTACTACAGATCTACCGTGGGCATTGGACTAGATGATCTTCAGAGGTCTCTTCCAACCAAAACTATTCTATGATTTTATGATTTCTGTGAAGAGAAAAATACATTGGTGGAAAACAAAAGCAGAAAAGTAATTTGACATACTTCCTTCCTAAAGGGAGAAAGTGTATTTGGATATAGTACTTGGAAGCATAAAAACTATTAAATTAATTTTGTAAACAAAATTAAGAGCAACATGATTCAGTAACGGTAGAATAGAATACTTAGTGGAATAGGGGCAGATAAGCAATGGGGCTATAAGTGAACTCTTAAAAAAAACCAAAATAACAAAAACCAAACAGGAGATAGAAACGTTAGACATCAGCAAGGGGGGAAAGCCACCCAGTCACTTCCAGGTGACACAACTGGAACTGGCAGGGTTTAACAAGCACTGGGATAGCAATCCACATCCCCCTCAGTAAATTGCCTTTGGCTTGATTATGGGAAAGGGGTTTTCTATTTGTATAATCTAAAGAATCATAAAGAGATAAAAATAACCACATTCTGTTTGTCCTGCTGAATAGGGGATTAAAATAACTGGCAACGTTTTGTTTTAAGTCATGAACTAGAGGTGGATTCACCAGGTCAATTAGGATAAGGAGAACTGCCAGTTCTTGATAAGCATGGCTATTGCCATTTTTTTATATACAGAACTACTCTAAGGGAGTACAGCTTCCTTACACAGCTATAATAGCATATCCTTTGATTTATACAGTAGTCCTCCAGCAGTACAACCAACATCCTGTTTTCATCTTAAAGTACAGCTGGGCAGTTTGTCTACATACTTTATTTATCAGAGTTCCTATAACCGAGTGCCTTCTCATTATGAGAAGCAGCACCCTCCAATTTAGCAGCATTATATCTTCCTGGTTCTTCCCTTGTAAAAATTCTAATACAAACCTACCCAATGTACAGAGTATATAGATGTATATTAAGAGCTTTGAAACAATGTGAATTAAGTTTATAAATATTACCTTAAAAAAAAGTAACACGCTTCTCCTACCCAGGAAGTCATGTAAAAACACCCAAGAAAACTCAGAAAAAAAGGCTTCTTTTACTTTATGGCTTTCAGAGGAAAGGACAAAAATGTGGCTCAAGTGATCTAAACTGCAAGGTCTCAAAGCCATTAAAACACACACTAATTCCTGAGAGCTGAAACCACCTCTGTAAATTCTACCTGGATTAAAAGTTTGTTTCCTGAATATAAATGCGAATCTCTGTAAAATGCCTAAAAGAATATATGTATAAAAGCTTTTGATTAGACACCTCTCAGATTAAGTATTTTATGATTATTTTATCCTGTGTTATGATAACAGTCAGAATCCTGTCAGAAACCCAGTATTTTCCACATTCCTACCCATGAAACTAACCAGCCAAACAGCATTTTGAATGATTTACATGCTCATATTCTGTAATCATGCAGTAATTCATGAACATGCCATTCACATGTTGTCACACTTTAGAAATAGAAAGACCAAGAGTGATTAACTGTGAGCCAACTGTACTTGTTCAAAATAGGTTTAGAAGACATTGTTGCTTGTTGAATATATTAAATCACTAAGAACTTATAAAACAGGGAATACTTTGCTAGTTATATCTGCAAGACATCCTCATTTTTTACCTGCAAGTAAGTGGCAAACAGCATGCCAGCTGAATGTCAGTGGAAACAGAAAGGCAATTACTAATATCAGTACAGGGTAAGTTTCTTAATTAGAAACTAATGATACTAATACAAGAGCACTAGCGAATCTTGAATTTGTCTGCAGTGGACAAAGAGGGCATAGGGTGGGGTGGGCAATGGGAGTGAAAGATGTGCAAAATTACCACCAATAGCAGCTACAGCAATAGAAGCTTCAGTGACAAGGGGTGTAAATCAGAACATCACCTACACCAGAGCTTCTACTCTTGTCCTTAAGGGTAGGAGCAAGGTCAAGGACAAGCTGCAGATAGTTTATTTGCTAAAATCTCTCCAAAAATTTGTCCCAATTTCCCCAAACTTGACTGCAGTAAATAGCGCTTCACAGAATGTTGTTATAAAACTGAAGATACTGAAAAACACAGCAGTCAATCCGTCTGGAAAAAAAGTTCATGGGCAGCTATCTACACAGATGATAAAAGCAAAATGAGACACAAACGAGAGCATTAAATTCATCTGCAAACTCTGTGAGATTGAAAAATTCACCTTCACTCTACCAAGTAAAACTATTAGGTGCCAGGAACCTAAACCCCATCAGCATTTCCCAAATGCCACATTTCCATATCCCAGCAAGTAAGGGTTGGGTTTTGAACACCACCCAAAGGACGAAATCCATGGAAAATGCTCTGGCTTTGTATCAGAAAAAGAGTTTCAAGTTATGGGCAATGCCATCCAGCTTTTCTTTTGGCACACATAAAATCACAATGACCAGATTTTTTTTTTATTTTTATTACATGGATATAAAGTCACCATCATAGTGCTGCTAAGTTAAAACTGAAAGGCTTTCTTTGGACCCAGAAACTCAAAGGTGACTAATCAAAAAACATCCCCAAACTAAAAGAATAAAGATGAATACAGGCAAGGAAAGAAGGTCTTGGCTAATCTTAAAAAGATAAAAAAGTGTAACTTCAGACTTTTGTGATGACAAGCAGATCATCACTGACTTCTAATTGAAGGACATAAAGAAGCTGTAACAAACTTACCAGCTCAACAGCACCACCAAATCCACTAGTTCAGAACAAGATTGATAGTAATTACGGACAGAGGAAGATCAGTACACTCAATTACTATCAAAAAAACCCAAAACTAAGTAACAAAGGAGAGGGGACAGTGAATCTCTGTATCCAGCACCCAGATCTCTGCATGAATTAGACTTTCTTGCAAAGCCAAGAAACCACTTCTGCCTCACTGCAACTTTATATTTAACTGAAAACATTTGTTAATCAAAGTCCCAGATAAACACGTACAAATACTGATACAGCTACATTAGTTTGAGGATGTGATTCATGTTTTCTGATGTATCTCATTTTATCATCAGAAGCCAAAAGTTTTTTTAATGGGTTAAGCTTAATGACTGAATTTTTACAATTTCAACAAAAGATATGCCATGTTTAGCTACCCCTCCTTATCTTGGATAAAGTATCACATGCTCTTTTATGAACAGACTGAAGATCTTTCTATCGCCTTGAGGATTTAATTCACGTGATACTAGAAAATGACTCAAGGAAACAGTTACTCTCAGTGTATGACTGGGATGTGAAATGTGATGTGACAGGATGTGGGAAAGGCCAATAACTCTAGATACTTAAGTTTTCCAGATCTCATTAGGTTGGTTTGGTTTTTTTTTTAATTTTATTTTAAAATGTAAGTTAAAACCTCATAAAACGATTACTTCTAATCTTGGAGCTTTTGTTTACATGTAACAGAAGAACTCTTTACATACTAAACCATTTTTCCTTTCTGAGGGTACGTTGTTGGCAAATGAACTGCACACTTCCCAGTTAATCAGGATAAATTTTTGCAAGGCTATTTCTGTCTTAAATTCCTAAAGTTCTTCCAGGCTCTGACAAACATTTGAACAACACTTGCTCAAATTCAGTGAGCACTTCATTTTCTACTAGACATCTCTGCACCAAGGAACAGGGAAAGGCAGCATCAGCTTATTGGAGGATAGACAGATTTCATTCAGAAAATGTGAAAGAAAATCCAGTTGTTATTCTCTAGTAGAGATAACACGTAGGTCATCTGTCTTTTCTAGAGAAGGACAGAGCTTTGCCTGACACCATATAGATCTTTCTCTGACACCACTCAGTCAGGGTACCAAGTAATTTTACAATCTCCACCCACAATCAACACACATAAAATGCTTGCCATTGTATAGGTTGAAATTTCAGCATATATGTTCTGTGTCATTATTTCCAAACATTCCAAATTTTACCATAAAAACTTATTCTGGATTAAGTGCTGGCAAAGAATCTTTAAAAAAAAAAGTCCAGTAAATTTATTAGCTGGCAGGTTTTACACACTGGAGCTACAGAATCCAGGAAAATTTTTGCTAGAGTAAAAGCAGGAAAAAAAAAAAAAAAAGAAAGAAAAAGAAAAAGGCAGAAGCCTATAAGTAGTGTCAGAAAGAAAAAATAAGAACAGATTGATTTGGTTTAATATTTTTTAAACTATCATAACACTAAACTTTTTTTTTAATAAAACTTTGTGTATTTAAGATCTCATTTAACATTTACAATTCATTGCATTTCCCTCCTTCTCCTTTATGCATTTGAGATTAACAGATAGAGAGGCGTTACAGCAGTGCATTTTGAGAGGAAGACTGGAAAGTATGTAAGAATGTTTGGGTAGTGGAAATATGAGAACAGTCAAAGAAAGATGCTTAGAAATAAGACAGAGATTCCAACAGTTCAGACAATGATGTCAGATTCTTATTACTTTTTCCAATATAAGCTGCTTCATATTTTCTCCTACCTCCTCGCTATTGACAATCAGCTCTGAAGGAGTGCTCATAAAATGCTTTGGTTTTCCATACCTTCTAGATTTTCACCTTGTTTTTTACAGAAAAGTGAACAAACATTGCCTGTTGAGACTATCTCAACGATACCTATGGGGAAGGGAGGGAATATGTGCCCTACACTGCAGAAAAACAAGCAAAAGAAAACCCAGAAGTTACTTAGATTTCAAATTCCTATGATCCTTGTACATATCACTTAGAAGAAAAACAGATCTCTCCCCACCCCCCCAAAAACCCCAACCAACATGAAACAATACAGAAGCATTAAGAAGCTGAAGGAATAAAGACACATCTGATACAGTTCCATCAGTTCATTTATAAAACAAATGTCTGTATGACAGGTTAGAAGGACATCAAATTAAATATATCTAATTCTGAGGAAGGTGAGCATACAATATATTAAGAAAATTATTGCTACTGGCCTAACAGTAAGAAGTAAATTCTGACTTAGTTGAAAGGAGAAAAATGATTTCTATTTCATATCTCTAGCTATCACTGCTGCCTTAAGAGCTCAGTTCCAAGCCCTGCAATTTCTAAGGCATTACTCAGTCGTAGGTAAGTGAGCAGATAAGAACCACTGCAAAGTCAGCTAATGACCCCTTTTTAAAGTGCCATATGAAAGGGCCTTGGAAGTTCTTCTCCCCTTAAGCACTGTAGTGAAAATATGTCTCTGTGCCCATGTAAATACAAGGGAGCAAGCGGAATTAACCTAGCTACAATATGATACATAATATTTAAACACAGAGCCACATTTCTAAAAACAAGAATATATAAGGGGAAGGAAAAACAAACAAACAAAAAGCAACAGATGGAAGGATCAAGCTGGTTTTAAATCTCAAAATTTAAAAGTGTAAAACAGCAAAATCCAACAAGCTAAAAGCAGAAGGAGTCTATGAAAGAATCATACATGGCAAAAGAATCTCCTCCCCTATAAGAGAAATTAAAAACAAAACACCCAAACCCCAAGTGTTGTCTTAAAGAACATCTGCCACCAAGAAAAGCAGATTCTGAAAGACAGCTTTAGCTTCTAAATATTAGAAATCATAGCAGTTAAGGTGTCATAGAAATTGCTACAATTCATCAATGTTCCTAAGCATAATCTATGAAAAAGGCTTTTAGAAGAGAAGCAGTAGCACACTGAAGTTTAAAATTCATCAAAACAGAACTTTCTCCAAGTAGCAAGTACTTTAGAAACTGAATGAGGTAAAAGTAGCTCAAGGAGGGTGCCACAGATGGAATTAGTAAGGTTGCTTTGTAGCATAGGCGGAAGGAGAGGATCAAAATTGCACACAAGAAGTGAGAGACCATGAATCGGAGACTAGCAGAGAATACAGAAAAGTTTATGTCTGGAGACTTCATAAAGTAGATGGAGAAAGCAATAACTCTTAAGAAATTAAAAGTTTGAGAACCTAGGGACAACCTTCAATGCACAGCAGTACCAGATTTTCAAAGAATTAAAGTCTTTGAATTAAGAGAAATTAAATAAATAAATACATTTCAAAGCCCACACTTCTGTCATGGCTAGACTTTCTGATTTTGCACTAACTTCTGAAAATCATCAGAAATTCCACCTCTGGAAATTCTACCCACTACACATCGTCAACACACATGCCCTGTTTGTCTTGCAAACTAAAGAAATAAAAAAGCTATCCATCCATGCACATAGTTTTTATGCTCTCAAAGCTGTAATGGTTTCATATTTAGTTCTGCACAACACACATTTTTTAATAAAAGTATAAAAGGTTTAAATCCACAGCTTCTAATGAAGAAAGATGTACTTAATTTTTGCCTGAAGGGGTTACAACCCAGCATGATGAGATGTAAAAATCTGTTTCCTCAACTTTGTTACTAATAGACATTTTTTTAGTAGATCCAGAGACAAAACATTGTTCCTCCCAAGTAAAAAAATGCTTTCAATATTGCTGTCACACAAACAGTTAAACAATAGATACCCCAGTAGATTATCTTCTACCTGCAGAATTACATCCAGTTGTTCTGTTACTCTAGTTTGACAGTACATAAGGACTGTACTAGATTTTGCAAAAGTCAAGAGCAATACAATGATACCTAAACACATGGTAAAATAATAAATGACAAAGAGCTACCTGCTAAAAGCCCACGTACAGAGCTTTAGCCTTTTGACAAAAATGCAACAGCACAAAATGTATCATTGTTGGTACCTGAGAAAAATTGAAGCTCATAACATTTGTTGTTTAGCATAGAGCAATTGTTTGCATTGTTTGAGGATGAGGAGAGGTTGGTTTGTCTAATTTTAAATAAGATTGATCTATGTTTTCCAAACCACAGAGTTATATTTCCAGAACAGAAATAAAATTAAAAGAAATGTGCAGAAAGGATTTTTAAAATACAGCTAAGGAAGTACAGCTTGGAAGCTAGTTCTTCAATAAAAACTTCTGTAGAACTAAAGCTTTCACACAGAACCAATGCTTTCTCAAAGAAGAAAGCTTACGTCTAGCTAAAAATATTCACGTACTCTGTTTTCTTTAACTGAAAATAGCAATCCTGACAACTCTAGTCTTGCAGCACAGCTGACATATATGCAATCTCCCCAGGGAGACACTTCATGGATAGATTAGGGATTCATCTTTCAACCATTTACAGCCCTTTGATCATTTATAACCACCAAAAATAGACATAAATGTCCATGCCCCTTCTCAACTGGATAATCTCCTAGCAAATAAAAAACAAATATAGGAACTCTCAATTCTGTAAAGATTCTCTTGATATTCCACTTCTGATGCATACAAAAAAGTATCTTAAATGATGAAAAAAATGCACTTTTCTCCCCTTGTCCATCACCATGCAGATTTTAAGTCAGAATGCATCTTCTGGAACTCCAGTTAGTAAATTTTTAAGTCAACTTTCATACAAAGAGTTGCATTTTTCATTGTGGGACCTTACTTTAGGAAAGAATTGAGGTGAAATCTCAAGCTTTCATTTGCTTTTTATAGCTCAAAACAGCAGGGGTGGTTTTCCCCCTTGAACTGTCCATTGTCGCACACTACACAGTCAGAGTTTCCTCTTCATTGTGCTAATGCTGGGCATGGCCACAGAACTCTACAGGAGTCTAGGAGCCAACATCTCGGCTTCTTGTCATCCTCTAATGCCCTGACGTCAACTCTCCAAGTGGTACGCAGTGACAGCAAATACTCACAGCAAAGAGCAACTCTTTCTCAAACAGCAGGCAACTATGTGAACTTAGAGTAGGAGGTCAGCTGTGGGGGAAGAAAATGAGAGCCAGGTGAAAAGAAAAGCAAGCGCACAATCAGATCTGTTTTAACTTGTAAGCAGCTGTAAGAGAACACTCAGCATTCCTTGTATCCACTATATTACAGAGCAACTCATATTACTGACTTGTTAATTTCGGCCGGGGGGGGTGGGGTTGGAATTAAGCAGGCTAGGATTGTTACAACACCAATGGCTGGATGGATAATTTGGCATCTGCTGCTCCCCAGCACATCTAACGCTACAATAGTGGCAGCTAGAAACAACAGCAGTCAAGCTAGAAAAGCTTGCATGTTTAGAAACTTTCTTCCAAGGTACAGCCAAGAAATTCAGAAGCAATACAGGACTTCATGAAGAAAGGCAGACCTATTTAGATGTTTACAAATTACAGGAGAAACAATTTATTTATGACTTTAAATATTTCTAGTGAGTTTATTTATCTGTCAGTTGTCAGAAATCCTGTAAAGATCTTCAGTTTCCTCTGGAATCTAAGCTTTTGGGTGCATACAATGGAGTCTTTTCTTCTTCCACTCAACACAAACAGTGATCTTCAGGTTTACATAAGCAACACATTTAACTTTAAATGTTACCAAAAAAAAAAATTAAAAAAAAAATCCAGTAACAATAGGCAGAAATTTTCCTAAGATACTGCTGAAAGCCACCTTCCAGTCTCAAGCACTTTTTCCCCTCATGTGCTTTTGATACCTCGCTAACTCGCTCTCCCTTTTCCTTATCACAGGATACTATCACACTTGGACAAAGCTTTGAAATAACTGCTGATTTCTCTATTTGTGTATTACCCTCCCACACATTTTTTCACCCTAGTATCCACATTCCTCAACCCCCTAGTGTTTCCTTGATCTCATTCCCACAGCAACATGCTCCAACAGTGAACATTCCCACTGACTACTCCATAAGCACCCAGCTATAACTTCAGACTTGACCAAGTTTGAATACAACATTCAGTTCATGGCACCACTGTGTCATGCAACTACTTGATGTTGCCTTGGTTAAGGCACATACATTAAAAAGAACAACATAATCACCACAAGAAATATTACATGTATGTTCAGAACTCTGCTGGCAAATTACCCCCTGGAACGATTAGCATTCAAGTGGTTCCTGACGGGCATCTACTGACCAAGTAGCTAACTCCCTCTTTCAAACATCCAGCAAACTCTCTGGTCACAAATTCTTGAAGTTCTTTCCATTTTGTTATTGCTCAATTACTCATCTTCATCAGGGTCATAGGGGTGAGAAAAAATAAGCTAAAAATGTATCTTGAAGTCCTCAGTCTAAGAAATAAAGCACATCTAAGACTGGACTAGTTTTCAGACCCATGCGAGCCTAACAGCTGATCCTAAATAGAGCTACCATTTAGTACCATGAGCACAAAAGGTCTTGCATTTATTCATAAATATGTGTACACAAAAATGTAGTATACAGAGCAATAGCAACAGCTAATCCACTGCAAGATAAAAATGTCATTTCGGCCCAGACAGAAATTCCACCAAACTGAGCAAATTCAGACACACACCCCTCCAGTCTGCTGCTGTGGTTTGTCAATAAAATGTTTCGTTTGAAGCGATTGCTGCACTTTCTGTCCCATCCCACACTTCAAAACAGGGAGGACTTTCATTTATACTTGGACAAACCCGTGGCTCTTTTGTGAACTGACTCAACCAACAACATGAAAGAGAGAGGAAGAGCTCTCAAATCAGTATTCTGTACTTGGTGCCAGACACTTCTCAACACTGAGCCACAGCTGATGTCTCCAGAGACCTGTAATCTGATTGAAACAATTTGATAAAAACTCAACGGTTACACACACAAGAGAAAAGCTAAATTTCTTGTTCTTTTCAAAACGGTCTCTTTCTTCCTCAGACAGCCCTAACCATGGGAAAAAAAGACTTCTCTCCGGTTCTTCTTACTAAACTTTTCAAATGCATTCACTAGGCAGACAGGGAATGTGAGCACAAAGACACACATGAGGAGTGTTTCTGTCAGTAAGCTAACCACAGCTCAGCGTGGCTTTGCGTCCCCCACCTCCCCACCCATCTCTACCTGCAGCCCCTGGAGAGCAGCTGCATCTCCTAAGCATGTTTTCATTATACATAAAAAAAAAAAAAAAAAAGACAAAACAAAGGGGGGTTGCTAAGGTAAAGCACATCAGAAACTATTATTTTGGAAGTAAGCATATAGCTTTACATATGATTGAGGGGAACAAAATAGAGCAAAATTATCAGACTTTTTAGAATTGAATTAAAGATGGATCTCAATGTGCATTCTAATATTTCAGAATAAAACAATCTCATACATCAAAACAGACATTTGCTCAAATATTTTAACAGCATATTAACTTACAATACAGTTTTCATGGTAAAAGCCTGTGTCAATATCTGCTTGGCAATGTGAAAATTTATTTACTCCAAGGCAGAGGACTGCTACTGAGCAACAGCAGGAAACCTGTGTTCAAGAGATGAGATACCAACCACGACCACAGGTTGATTGGGGGTTTGTTTGTTTGTTTGGGTGTTGTTGTTGTGTTTGGGGTTTTTTTTCTGTGTGCTTTTGATTGATTTTTTTCTTGTTTGTTTGTTTTAATTATTAAAACACACATTTTACTATTTACATTCTCCTGTAATGCAGACAATACATAAAGCCAATGCAGCTCTATAATGAACAGGAGCACACTGTTAAGAGCACTGCTCAGGCTAAAGGCAAAACAGATGAGCTGTAAAATGCCTTCAATGTAAATCCAGCCAAGTTTCTTGTGCTACCAGAAGAAACTATGTGTCATGTCCAGCCAGTTCCTGGGCACACCTCCTATTCACCAGATTCCAAAACATTCCAGCCAGTTACTCGGCGCAGCTCCTATTCACTGTATTACCAAAAAAAAACCCCCAGCATCAGAGACTGCTTTTTAAAAATCTCTGATTCACCTTGATTGTACAGTGAGAATAATACTGGTACATTTTCCCAAAAATTGAGGCAAACATTTTTATTGACAACCAGTTTGAATCAACAGTTTTTCAATAGGAAAGTATAATCCTGCATAAAAAAAAAAAATAATCTGGGATATAATTACCGAATCTTTTCCCACAGCTCATCTCCATAGAACTGGTAGCAAAATTCTATATTGAGAAGCCACTGATGATTAAGTCACATAGAAGTTCCAAGGCTAAATAAACATAAATGTTTGAAAACTCAAGAAACACCTTTAACACCTCTAGCCTTCTTGGCAGTTAGCATAAACTGACTTTCTAAGCTGTGAAGAGTTATCAGTAATTACACCATATAACTTCAAATAGTGATTTAAGAAGACATTTACTGGTAAACAGTTTTCAGCTTCAGATTAACAACATTCTTCACCTGGCTAGACAAGAAGAGATGTAACACAGTAATCCATTTAAAGAAAATTGTTATTTCAACTAAAACTTCCCAGATTGCACATTTTTTCCTATTGTCTCAGAAATGGAACTGCAGAACTGATTACTATTCAAAAATGTATCTGTGGATCATTTTCAGTAAAATGGGAGTTGCCATTTTTGCAGGTATATCCAGATTTTTGACCTCAAATCCAGTATTTAGACAAGAAAATGAGACCATCTTCAGGAAATAATTAAGATTGCCAATAAAGAACTCCTCCTGTTGTTAACACTGATTTACTGTTGTAAACTGATTTCCTAAGTACCAAATTTTATGGGAACAACTGATAAAAGGCCTGAAAATATATCTGCAGGGCTAACACAAATGAGCACTGCTGTTACTGAGATGTGAATGCTGATAGATGCTTGAAGTCACACAAGGGAACAGATTACTTTTCCCAAGTCAGGTAAGTCAAGCAGCTGCCAAGATTCAGTATAACCAACAGCTTTATGGCAGGCGACAGGCCTAGAGAAACTGTCAGAAGAAAATTTTAGGTTTGGGCTGGAACATGAAAATGACCAAAAAGACACAAGTAAAACTGAGGACCTTCAAGACATACTGGTTTAGTCACTTCCTAAACTGGTATCATGCTCTATTATCCTACACTCAGTCTGTTCAACGGTGGTTACATACACAAAGTCTTAAGAAGTGGTAATTATCTATACTGTAACTGTACCTTCTACATTGATTAACAATAAAAACTTCATTTCTCCATGGCCATACTTAAAGGTAGAATTACCACAAGGCAATAAGTAATTAAATAAAAAGTGAATAAATAACCCTCCTTTAGCAGTCTTCCTATATTTTACTACAGACGTGACTTCAAACCGATCTGATTGCTACTGCAAATACTACAGCAAATTAACATCAACTGCGCCTGTTGATGCTGTATTCACTTGGTCAGAAATCCAAGTAATCCATTTTTGCATATAATATGAAAGCTTCAATTGAAATCTTGGTGTTAAAAAAAAAAAAATACACTCACCAGGTACTCTGTCCCTTCTATTTACAGATAACTCCAGCAGTCCTGCCAGTACTTTGAATCCTTCACGTATTTGGTGATGTTATTGAGTGAATTAATTTTCTTCAAACATACCTGACAACTCAATGGGGTGTCCTCCTCCTACCGAACTATAACCGGGGTAGTTTCACTTAAATTTAAAAATACATTCTTTAAAGTTCCATTTTCTGATAGATTAGAAGCAATTCGTCAGAGAAGCCTAACATTTAAAAACAAACAAACTAACCCTTTTACTTCTCCCAACAGATGCTACTTGTTTTTTTCCTCTTCCGACGCGGGCAGTTACCAAAGCCCTGAGACGCGTCCAGCTTTCCCACACCGCTACCATCTCTCTCACACCGAGAGCCGAAAGCTGACATAAGCACGCCCTTACAGGTGGTCAAGTTGGAAAATTTCGTATTACAGAGATTTACTAGAGGAGCCGACCCCGGCAATGAAGCGCTCCCCGACAGGTATCGCTACTGCGATACCGCAGCCCAGCAGACACCTGGACGACGACGCCAGTAAGCGGGTCACTGCTCGTCTCCGCGGAAATGCCCCGGGCGAGAGGCGAGGGCTGGCGCTGAAGTCCGCACACACACACGCCGCTGCTCTGCCAGCCACAGCCAAGGAGGGCGCCAGGGGCCCGGCGGACTTACCCCGCAGCCCCGTCCCGCCGGAGAGCCCGTTTTCACCCAGGGAAACCCGGCCGAGATGCCGTCGAGGCGCGGGAGGCGGCGCGCTGCCCACTTGCTCCCGCCGCGCCAGCAATCATTTAACGGTTGCGCCGCTCCATCTGTCTCCGCCTCCCGGTACCGGCTCGGCCGATGCGCTGCGGTCCCGCGCGGAGCTGCCGTTCCGCTCCCGCCGCTGCCGAAGCCGGGGAAGGGGCACACGCACTCGCCCGCCGGCGCTGGGGCGCGGCGGCGGCGCGGGGGCGCGCCGGCGCGGGCGATGTTGGGGGGGGGCCTGGGGGGGGGGGGGGGGGAGGAGGGCCGGGGCTGGCCGCCGCGGACCTGGCCGTAGATGACTGCAGAAGCGCAGCAGGCTCTGTCCTCTCAGCCCCCTCCTCCTCCGGTGCAGAGCAGCTACGGCCCCATGTCCTCCGTGGCCGAGAAACAGCCGCAGAGCTCGGCCATGGACACCGCCTCCGCGGCGCCCGGCGGGGCCACCGGCAGCGCTCCGGGCAGCGGCGGAGCCCCGGGAAGCGCCGGTCCCAAGGCGAAGAAGACTAACGCAGGGATCCGGCGGCCGGAGAAACCGCCTTATTCCTACATCGCCCTCATCGTCATGGCCATCCAGAGCTCACCCTCCAAACGCCTGACCCTCAGCGAGATCTACCAGTTCTTGCAGAGCCGTTTTCCCTTCTTCCGAGGCTCTTACCAGGGCTGGAAAAACTCGGTGCGCCACAACCTCTCGCTCAACGAGTGCTTCATCAAGCTGCCCAAGGGGCTGGGACGCCCAGGCAAGGGCCACTACTGGACCATCGACCCGGCCAGCGAGTTCATGTTCGAGGAGGGCTCGTTTCGCCGCCGGCCCCGCGGTTTTAGGAGGAAATGCCAGGCGCTGAAGCCCATGTACAGCATGATGAACGGGCTCAGCTTCAACCATCTCCCCGAGAGCTACGGCTTCCAGGGCTCGGCCGGCGGGCTCTCCTGCCCCCCCAACAGCCTCTCCCTCGAAGGGGGCTTGGGGATGATGAACGGGCATTTATCCAGCAACGTGGAGGGGATGGGCCTGGCGGGACACTCCGTGCCCCACCTGCCCGCCAACGGTGGGCACTCCTACATGGGCAGCTGTACCGGCTCCTCGGCGGGGGACTACCCGCACCACGAGAGCTCCGTGCCCGCCTCCCCGTTGCTCGCCGGCGGCGGCGTGATGGAGCCTCACTCGGTTTACTCCAGCTCGGCCTCGGCGTGGGCACCCTCAGCCTCGGCGGCCTTGAACACCGGCGCATCCTACATCAAGCAGAGGCCCCTCTCGCCTTGCAACCCCACGGCCAACCCGCTGTCCTCCAGCCTTTCCACGCATTCCCTCGACCAGCCCTACCTGCACCAGAACAGCCACAACACCGCCGAGCTGCAAGGTAAGGCGCAGACACTCGGGAGACAGACCTCAGACCACCATCACCCGCGGTCGGTCGATCCACGCGTGGATCCCGAATGGCCCCGTTTCTTTTTAATACACCCCCTCACGGGATTAAAAAAAAAAAAAAAAAAAGAAAAAAAGAA
>JAAGNO010029070.1:10039-24420 GCA_033439905.1 Ceryle rudis
CACAGAAAGACCTGCGCTGCACAAACAGGATGATTCATCCAGGAGGTCTATAAGTAATTATATAGGTAAGAAGGTTCACATTGACTGGTGGTTTTTTTCTTATTTTTCTGTTCTCCCTCCCTCTGGTTCTCGACAGGAGTAGTGTGCAGTCTTGAATGAAGCTCTTGGAAAGCTTAGTCTAAGAAACCACATACAATAACACTGACAACATCTCAGGGTGTTAAATGAGTAACAATGATTTGTGTATCCTGTTTGATACATTTCACAGGGTCCTGGTGCTCAAGAGTGTGTAACTGAGTGTTTTTGGGAAAGCACTGTCAAATGGGACAGATGAATCTTTTAGGACATTTGAACTTGAATCTCTGCTGGAATCCTATATTTATATATCTTTGAGTTAGTCCAGACCATGCTTAATCACAGCACTACTAGTTCTGTGGAGATCTTAGTTCAAGACCTGTATCTCATGACACTGAAAATTAACAGGGAGGAGGCTGTCAGAACAAATTCCAAGGGGAGGAGGTTTATTCAAGTTGTTTATTAAGAAGCAACTCGTTGACAGTTTTTTTTCTTGCCACAGTTTTGCAACTTTTGAACCCAATGTTGTATTTTGACTGAGAATTAATTACCTGTCCAGTCAGAAGACCACTGTGGGTAAATTTGTGATTGTAATACGGCTACATTTTAGAATTTATGTACTACAGAGCTCACAGCTGAGCTGCTTGCATTTCTAAGGTATGCACAGCCTGTGCCCCCTTACAATTTGCTTGGTTTCTAAATAAAAGCTTAAGAAGATTCATGTAGAATTCAACCAGGATCTGAAGGCAGATGGACAGCTTTGGCACACTAACATTCCTAGGGCAAAAATTATGCTCTGTTACACCTCTGCTTTGTTAGCAAGATCACGCAGGTGTAATTGAAGGCTGAACTCAGCAATTGAAACTGTAGTTTGAATGAGAATTAAGCTCAGCAGCCTCCCAAGGCTGTACTGGTTACATCCTGCTAACAGGCTTATTTTTATCTCTAAAGCAAGCAGATATTTTGACTATGTCAGGGAGATTGATCTAAGTTGGAAGGCAGCAATTTTTATTGTCATTTTTTCAGTGGAGCTCGTGCTAGAATGAAGCATGTCTTTAAATGTGGTACCTTCCTTTTCAGACTACTCAATACATTTGAGCAGCCTTTGTATCCTCTCAGTTAAGAGGCAAACCACAGGCAGAAATACCAAGGAAAGTCAGCATTTTCAGCTCTTGCAAGGTGTAGGGATGTACAAGCAGCTGAAGGGCTGAGACGTGTTTGGATGACAAACTACTGTGCATCCAGTGGGTCAGTGTGTGGACTTCAGTCTTGAGAGTAATTCTGGCACAGATACTCCTGAGAAGGGTTGATTAGCAACAGGAGTTACCCACTGGAGTAGTCTGATTGCTGCTGGAACAGCCTTTCTAGTAGCTAATATTTACTGCCATTCACAGCCTAACACTGATGGCCTTTCATTAGTTTTGGATATGAAAAATCCTTTTTTGTGTATTGGAGAGATCTGATTGGTTGGTTACACTTATTTCATTAAGAAAACTGTAATTTTAATTGCTGTAATAGTAACTGATAAAATACTACCACAGGAACTTGCTGAAACAACTTCATAAACAGGTTCGTTTTAGTTACACATGGACTACTCATGTCTTTGTACATGAAAAAACAGGAGAGGCTCATATGCTGGTGTTGAAAGTATTGTCTGTAGTGTGCTAACACACTTTCCAGGGGGAACTTCTTTTGTAATTTGTCAGACTAGTCTTGTACAAGACAGCCAATTTGATTAGTAGACTTAAGACTTGTTCTACTTGAAGGCTTTGGAAGACAACTTGGTGGATCTTTGCTTGATCCATTTCTGTCATCTCAGTCTCTGAAGGTACCACCGAATGTAGAAGAATGTTACATTTTAAGTGCTTGACGTTAATCCACGTAACCTTATGTGCACTGTGCATGGCAAAAATACTGTGAGGCACAGATGGCCTGGACCTATGGATGTAGGAGTCAACTGCTGTCCAGGGAAACCGCCTCCCTGTCCGACAAGCTGAAGCTAGTAACAAAGAATCCAACAGGAGTAAAATGCAATTTACTGTGTGTATCAAGGGAGCTAGTGCAAGCTCTATGACGCCCTTTCTGGTCTGAAGTTCAGAAACAGACCTGAGATTTAAATCATGTTGTAAAATGAGAATATTTTTTAAGTCCATATGGAAAATTGCTGCCTGCCTGCCTGCTTAGGGCCTGATCTGGCTCCCACTGACTTCAATGGTGCAGTTTCAAGCCCTCTGCTCAAGGCCTTTCATTTTTCTCTTGGCTGAGCAAAAATGCAATTGACAGTCTCAGCAGGCATCTGAGCAAGCTAGGAGGAATGGTAGATTGTTTCTAGTAGAGAATACAAGAGATTTTTTTGGTTCAGTGAAATTTTTTTGAAAATCCATAAAGTCATAATGAAAAAGAAGCATCTTCCTTTGTGGATAATTTCTTCCTTGGAGCACTACCTTGCATAATGCTGAAGAGGCATTGGATTATCAATTCAAGATATAAAAGCTTTAACTGCTTTTATAAATGTAGTTCCAGAGCCTGATGTTGCAGAAGCTTGAAAGACTCTGTGCCAGAGCAGACCATTCATTCTTTTTTCAGTATCTAGCAAAGATGAAGGGAAGAACCTGAACGCTTGGGTAGTGTTTTATACCTGTAAGTGTGGTTGTCTTGTTCTTTGTTCTGGTAACAAAAGATTTATCTGTTACAGGTTCCATGGATGAGGTTTTGGCTTCTCTAAAACGTGGTGAAGTTCGTCTTCGCAGGGTGGAACAGCCAAATCAGTATGCCTCTGCAAAAGACAACATCCTCTCTGCCATAAGGCAAGGAGTTAAACTAAGAAAAGTGAATCGAGATACTGAGAAAGATGTCAGTAAAGGCTCCACTAATGAGCTGGAGAGAAGCATTAAGGCAGTCATCCAGAGAATTAAGAAAGTGTCTGCTGATTCTGAAGAAGAGGAGAACAATGATCAGAATAATGGGGAATGGGACAGCTAACCCATTCAGAGTAACGGACTTACTGACTGGAACAGAGTCTGTGTCTCGTTTTGCACATTGTCGAAGACGGTCCCTTTCAAAATGAAAGAACAGTGTGATTGTGTATGTTCTCTTAGTCCAAAATGTCTCCTAAAGCAAGAATCTTGTTCATTTTCATTGCAGTATCATTGCAGATTCTTATTTTTGCATGAGAAATCGTACTCCAAATGACATTTACAAAAATATGTATTTCTGGTTCAACCGTGTGGAGTTTTCACCACCTATAAAGACAGCTAAAATGCTGGATTGAAACATACATTATTTAGGTTGTTACTACACAGTAAGTAATGCTATCACAACAAAGCTTAAAGAGTGAAAAGCTAACTGAAAATCTGTTTTGTCACATAGAAGTAGAACCAAATCCATGGTGATAAGAGGCAGGCCAGAAAATTTCGCATAATCTGGAACCTCTCAATCCTACCTCCATTGTCCAGAAAATTCTTTAGCATTTTGCTTGTCTAATACCGCTCACTCTCACATAACTACATGCATACTCCATTTATCATTACGTTATAAAGTGTGCACTTAGAAATGGGCTTTGAGAGTGCTGGTTGGGAAAATGAGTAACGAGTTAAAAATAACACTACTGTAGTAATTGTAAAGTTTACCTTTCAGCTGGAAGCTTAAATATAGAGCATTTTAGACGCTAAATGTTTTTCATACATCTACATTTACAGTGAAGGGTTGGCATGAAAGAAAGAGCCAAAATATTGTATATAATATTTTATAGGATCTAGCCCTGTAATACAGAGCTGCATTTCTCCACTGAGAACATCAATATATGTTTATAGCTACTCATGAATTTAAATGACCCGATAGCCTTATAAATGGCAGATATTTGCATTGTGCCTGGAACTTGACTATTTAAACATTCAGCTACATTCAATTCAGAGACTTTCTATTTTGGATAGATAGCGACAGAAATGATTCAAAGTTTCTTTTGGAGTTTAGACTGACCCTTAATAAAAATATATCCTGACAGAAGTAGATTCAGTGTGCTGTTATTTTAAGATATTGCTGTGAAGTAAGCGCTGCTTACATGGTGGTGCTCTGGGTTTTCAGAGCAAGTGGCAGCCATAGCACAACTGTGCTCTCTCACTAACATTATATGTAAATGCAGTTATTTTCTCAAATATTTATGAACTCTAATTTGGTAAAAGAATTGCAAATATGATGCTTTAATTCCCTGTTTTACCGTAGAGCAGCAGATCTGTTTAATCAGCACAGTAAATATGTATGCAACAGTTTTCATGCAAGAAGCAGCAGCTGGGGGTTCCCTTTTTACTGTTTCAGCACCTACTGCTATTTGGAAGTCAGAAAAAAACCAGCTTTTTTTTGTCCACTACCACGGTGAATTTATTGCACATTCAGACTTTGGCATCCCCAATGCTGAATGCTTCCATAGGAAGCATGGGAACTAAGAACAAAATCTGGTCCTTTGAGAGTGGAGATATCTTCCCAAGGATAGCCTGGGCAGAGGAGGTGCTTGACCGCTGTTGAGGAGCGGCATGGGGAGGGGAGGGTGCTGGGGCTGAGAGCTGCCCTCTCCTGTGCCTTGCCCTTTAGTGGTGCAGTTATTTAAAGCTGAGCAAAAGAGTGCACAGGCTCGTCTGCCTTCTCAAGGCTGCTACCTCCTGCCAAATGGCAACTCAGGGTTCAGGGCAGAGCCCTTTGCCATTTTATTACTGTGGTTGAATGCTCAGCTGCAGTGCTAGGAAGTTAAATGCAGCAGCTTAAAGTATGCAGAGGATGAATGATCTGCAATTTCTTCAACAAACCTCACAGCTTTTGTGTGTTTAACAGCAGCAATTTTACTCAGGAGAGGCTGTATGAGTAACAGCAACACTGGATGGTGATTTCTCTTACCTAGAGTTTTCTTTTGCAACTCTGTCTGAAGTTCAGCTGGGGGCTGATCTCAGGTGTTCAACAGAGCCCACCTACATCCCACACTGATAAACATCCTTAAAAGCCCACTCAGATACCATCTGAACACACCTGTTTTCTGAAGCCCACTCCATTTGCTGTATGGCCATCAGGCCTTCTCTGTGGAGAATGTGCTGCAGCAATTTTCTGTCTGGTGTGGAAGTTTTCACCTCTATCAAATATCCTCACCACCTGGTTCACTAACAGAATTTAAAAGCTGCTGCTCAGCAGAGATGGGAAGAGGGTGCCAGGACACAGAGCAGCCCTTAGTCACAGCACTGGGAGCTGGAGCTGGGGTCCCTTCTGCACCCATGGGCACAGCTCCCGGCAGGAGGCAGCTGCCAGAGCACCAATGCTCTTGGACATCAGAAACGTGACCAGGGAAAGCACCGACATTCGTCTATAAAAGAGACGGTGAAAGAGCAGTTTTCAAACATGTAAGAGGCTGCTGCAAAGAGGAGGGGAGTAATTTGGTTTTCATGTTCACAGGGTGATAAGGGGCTTAAATTATAGCTGGAAAGATTCAGGGTAACAGTAGGAAAACCTTTCTATCAACAGTAAGAGCAGGGAGGTGCAGGGACAGAACACCTGGGAAAGTGTTGGAGTTTCTGTCACTGGAAAGCTTTAAAAGCAGGTTAGATAAATGCACCCCGAGGTGCTGCTGGTACTGCTGACGCGCTGCGGCAGGGAGCCTGTGGCCAGCCAATGCATGTCAGCTTGTCGTTTTACTGCCTTGAGGCTCAGTTTGTTCCACAGAGGAAGCCACAGCTCATTTTCTGAGAGCTGCCTAAATGTAAGATGGCTGAAAAAAAATACTTACTGACTTACCTTCACATTTTTCTTCTGTCTCTCCATGATTATGACCTTTCCTGTGCTGCTGGCACCAGGCTGTGGAGGAAATGGAGAGTAGGAAAGGGCCCCAGTGCCTCCAGGGTGATTTATCCCAGGTTGATGTGGTACTCAAGAGAAGCCACAAGCAAGTGTCAAGAGGAGAGGGGGGGGTCTTAATCTGGATTTTAGCTCAGGCTTCAGCAAGAGCCTTCCCACATGGGCATGCTCCAGCAGGTTCAAGGCAGCTGCTGGTGCAATGTGCTTTTAGCAATGCAGAAGGGCTGATGGACAAACTGGGAGAAACTGGCGTGGCAGATTAGCTCCATGATGACCAGCTCTAGCTGTCCAGATAATTATTAACCTGCTAAACTACTGTCACAGCTTTTGACATTTAATACCCTTCTTAAAGGATCTCACCCTGTGCTAGTAAATTAATTCCTTAGTGGAAATAGTCTGCCCTGACTGACAGCTGCAGAAATTGATTTGTTTAAACTGGAAAAATACATCAGTCTGGCTTTAAAGAGTTAATAATGCACAGATTTACTGAAACATCAGGTAATGAGGTAATGAGATCAATTTCTATGAATCAGTACCACTGTGGTTTGTGGTGTCTCTTAACTATGATGTGGGCAGTCCAGACAGGAGCTGCCAGTATTTTTAGGGAGGTTTAACATTAATGTATTCAAAGACTGCTAGGTCTGACTGAAAGAATTTCTCTTTGAAATCCCCGTGCTTTGATCACAGCAAGAGATGAGTCGCGGCAGTGTTACCTGGTGCATGGAGCACTGTGGCTGTAGCTGGTAATGCCAATGCAGCTATAGACTTGTCAGAATTTCTGTTGCTGTGCCACTTTTGGGAATCTAGGAAGCTCTTCTGTAAGTAACCCTCTAGTTCAGCACACAGTGCTGAATCACAAGCTGGATACTGACTTTGTTCTTTTTTTTTAATTATTTTTAGTTTTCTTTTTCTTTTTTTCTTTTTCTTTTTTTTTTTTTTTTTTTTTCTTTTCTTTTCTTTTCTTTTTTTTTTTCTTTTCCTGCAAATGGAATTGAATCAAGCAAATAAAGTCTGTGTGAACACCCTGAGATGAACCAGACTGGTCTTACAGGGGCTTGAGCAAGGATCTCACCTCACTTGTGCACATTCAAAGCATCTCTTCGAATTAATTTAATACTGTTTTGAAATTGATGCTGATTCATGTAATGTGCTTGCACAAAGATAGCCTGTCCTCCTCTATGGGCTTCTCAGCATCAGGTAACAACTCACCCCATGAGCAGGACATGGGGTTACTCCTGTTTGCACAAGGGACAGGGAATGTGCCTGGAGCTGGAAGATGCCTGGTCCTCATCACCAGTGAGGGAACTGCAGGCATTTCTATATACAGAGAGCTATAAAGATGCTATAAAAGTAGTTCACCTAATATCAGCTTGTGTTAAAAACTCCAAAGCCTCCCTCCATTCAAACCATATGCTCCTCCTCCTCCTCTTCTCCCTGCCTGTTTTCGAAGATGTACAGTTGGAAGAGGTGGTGTACTGCATGAGCAGCCTGCTCGCCTGTGCGAGCCACACCGCACCTGAATGCTGCAGGAATGCTGCCTTCCTGTTAAAACCAAGAAAACTCCACTAAATTTTTGTTTCTACCAAAAATCAAGGTTTACCTTGGTCTTTACCGGGCCTTTCCTCCTCTCCTCTCCTCCCCTCCTGAGCAGCTGGCCCAGGGATGGCTCTTGCCCCAGATGAGGTGAGCATGCTGCTCACTGCCCTACCAGATCACCAGTGTGGACATCCCAGCAGTGCCACTGCCACTATGCAGCCAGCCACTGCCAGCTTCCTGCCAGTCCTCATGTCTGAGAGGCCACAGAAAGCCTGGGACACCAAGGGGACTGTTGAACATGCCTGTCTTGAAGTGGTGCTCAGGGAGGTTAGCACAATCCGTCCCTTCGATGACTTCCACGCCCGCCCTTCTTTTGTCCATTACAATAACGAGCTGCACACTGGGAGCAGGAGGGACAAAGAGGGTCAGTATCAAGGCATTCATTAGGACCAACAAAAAGCTGGGAAATGCTTCTTTCTTCAGTCTCCCTGACAAAGAAGAGGTTGATAGATAAGACAGTGCACCCACTGGAGAAAATAAGATTTACAGCTATGCATGTTCTCACTTGAAAAGCCTGTTTTTAATTCCAAAACTTCCTGTTTGCATCTGAGAGCAGGTCTGCACGCTAACGCCATAATAACATGCTGTTGGTAGGCAAGAGGGGCACACTGCTTCAGCTAAGCCCATGGTGATGATAAAAGGTGAATAGTATTGAAGGCACCTTTTAATAAATGCCACAGCAAACCTTGGCAGCAAAAGCAGCTCAGAACAATCTGTGAATGAATCCCAGGGTGAAACACACGCTCAAAACTGCTCCAGAAGATGGCGTGGGGGGTTTTTTTTGGTGGTGGTTTTTTTTTTTTTTTTTTTTTTTGGTTTGGTGGTGGTCTTTTGGGGTTTTTTTTTGTTGTTTTTTTTTTTTTCCCTGGTGAAAAGGTATGTGATTTTCATTCTCAGCATGTCATGCTAAGCTGGAAGCAAGAAGCAGCACAATTAAATCTGCTCAGGTAGCAGCGACATTAACAGCTGAGCTACTTGTGAAAATGCTTTGTAAAACAAGCTGTCTTTAGCACGCTATTGCTCTAGCAGTAAGAATGAGCCACAAACTGCTCAGAATATATATTTAGCAAAACTACAGTTGCTCATTTTCTACTAGGTCCCCCGCCTGCCCCAGATCCCCAGCAAATCACTGAGGACAGGAGTGAAAAGCAGCCTCCCTGGGTAGCTGGCTGCACATATTCAGGGTTGTGTGGCTGCATCTCGGGACCAGCCGTGAACAAGGGCATCCTGATGGAAAGGGAGCTCATGCACCTCCTGACCCACAACAGCACACAGCACTGCCCTGCTAGTAGCCAAAGGGCGAGCAGGCTGCAGAAATGCTGGCCAGGCTTCAGCTTGAGGAAGACTCTCAGTGCCCTGCTGGGAGACTGACCTTACTCCTGCTTAAAAGAGTCAGTTAATCACTCTTGGTGTCATAAAGACAGTTGCAGCTTCCGTCTATCTCAAGGCAATAGTCTAAACACCATCCCGTGGGTGCCTTTGCAGAACCAAACAGTATTTCTCTGAGAACCAGCAGCAGCCTCTGCTCTGCCCCCAGCTTCCAGCCTCGTCTCCTCGAGAAGGAGTTAGTTGAAAGGGAGCCAGATCCGATGCCAGCAGCGTGGTATGCACTCGTCTCGGCACCATGGTAGTGGGCAGTGCAGACGCCGGGGGTGACGAAATGAATCTGTCCCAGGCCTGGAGACAGCTCAAATCACTATTCATCAGCAGGTGACTCACTGCCCTTCCCACGGTCTCTTCCTGCAAAGAAGTGACAGCGAAATAGGATCAAGCGCCTACGCTTTCCTGAGCCTACATGGCAGACTTTGCTCCCTCCCCTCCCTCCCAAGCCGGCAGGTCTGCTATTTTGGTACAAAAGTACTGAAAAGTGTGCATGAGTGTGCAGGCACATGGCCTGGTGAAGCAGAAGTGAGTCTTGTCTGCTGTGCTGAAAGAAGCATTTTCAACGTATAAATGCTCCAGGAAGCATCTGCTGCAAGGAAAAGGGCTGCATGCAGGGGAGCCTCAGCCTGTGTGTGTGACACTCCTGGTCCCCCCGGCACTGCTCACTGGTGATCGCCAGTGTCTCTGCCCACATGCAAAGCAGCTGCCTGCTCCCTAAGAGCAGGGTCTTCCTGTGCTGTACCCAGTGGCAGAGATGGGGCTGTCTCTGAGATCCAGGCTCCATCCCTGTGGGATGATTGTCAGCAGCAGTGGTGGTATTTCTTTCCCAGGGCTAGCAGGGCTGCAGTCATCTGTATGTCTATAATGAGCTTTAAATGGTTAAGGAGACATCTGGACTAGAGGTGAAGCAGGCATCTAGTGACAAGCAATGTTTTCTCACAACACGGGTCTGCTGAGCCTGCTAGGCTTCACTGCAGTCATCTGGTGTGACCCAAAGGAGCCTTTGGCATGAGGACCCTGGTACTGTTCCGCATTTTGCACAACATAAGCCATCAAGACAAGGGAAGCCCAAAGTAATTTGCTGAAACATTGTGCTGCTTGGTCCCTGTTTGCACTCTCCCATTAGTGCTCCTGTTGGCTTTTATGTGTATTTATCGCACATAGAAACCAAAGCATTGTACCTCAGTAATAGTCTACTCATGTCTTTACATTCCTTTTCTAAACAGGAGCTAACTGTGATCAGCAGTTTTTGTTTATCCAGAAAGCATAAGAAAAGCAAATCCATTACAGCAACCATATCTAAAGAAAGTTGCCCAGAGTTTGTTCAAAACCCTCTGCAGGTCTGCAGTTCGACCTTCTATCTCCAGTACCCAGTTACGAAATGAAAAAGTAGGGCAACTAAAGCTGTGGATTGCCAAGGGACGCTGCATCTCCTTATGCAAGGACCAAGACATAGACCCTGGCTTTCTTTCGCCTGAACCGGTAAGACACACCAAATGTTAAACTCCATGATTTAGAAGAGCTAGGCTGCAGTGCAACACAGCTGTGCTGCTTTTCCTTCTTGTTTTTTTAAACAGCATCCAAGCATCTCTCTCATCCCTGTCCTAAAGCCACTCCCCTCCCACTGAAATGACTGTGCTGATGACCCTGGGACCTCCGCACTGTTAAGGAGAAAGTGAATCACTGCAGTCTCTCAGGTTTCAGAGCCACGGATTCTCTTTATAAATGCACCCAACACTGCTATAGATAAATGGGTTTTGAAAGACAGAAATTCTTTGTTTCTTTCCTGGGTTCTTTGCTCATCAGGGAACTCCAGGATCTCGTTTTGCATCATTCATCTCCAGGCTAATGAACAGTACAAACCTGCAGGCACAGAAAAATGGAAGTCATGGCTAATGGTAGCAAGGAAATAAATGGCAAAAGTCTAAAACAAAACAGCTTTGAAAGCTGATAAGCTTCGCTGTGACATGATAAGGCAAAAAGGTTGCCTGTGCTGGTATTATTTCTAATTCCCCAAACGTCTGAATTCCCTCCAGCCAGCATACATTAAGCACAATCTAGGGCATATGCAACAAATCATATTCAATGATGGAAAGCCAGGAGAAAAGCAAGAGCTCAATCTCTCTTGATTACAGCAGCCACAGATTTCTTTTTCATAGACTGCCAGTACTAATGAATGAAGAGGACATGAAAGGAAAACAAAAATACTCAAATCAATGTGCTTCATAGACCAATAGATGTATCTTCTTATAAATTTGACTAATTAAATGCAAACCATTGTGAAGAAATGTTGTTCAATGTATTTAAGCCTTCACTCAGACTGCAGCATCCAACCATGCGGGGAAGCATGATCCCAGAAAGCCGTGTGGGGTCTAACTCTGGGATCCTGGATCCAAACCACTGCTGCACACCAGCACAGGGATGCACATGTTTATGAAGAGATGCATTTTTTGGATGGAGGACAGTTGGTCCCCAAAATCTCCAAGTCCCCACTTGAGCGGGACTGTTCGGTAAAATGTTTCTAGCTGACTGCTGTGCCTGTACACTTGGGGTACCAGCCTGAAAGCCAGAAGCTGGGCCCCATATTACCACATAAACATTTCTTATTTTCAATTCAAATGAAAGCCTGCAGTTTTCCATGTAGAGATCATTTCAGACAGTGCTTCTGAGGAGATTGAACAGTTCTGAAAAGTTACTGAAATATATTCAATGTTAAAGGAAAGTGTTAAGATCCAAAGGGATTTTCATAGCACAGAGAGCCATCTTTGAAAAATTTCGCAGGCAGAGGTCAGAGCTAAGTACCACTCGAGTGTGATGATGTGCCAAGTGTTCCCAGAAATGCATTATGGCAATAAGACCAGAGATGTTTGCCTTGCAAAGGTTAGCCAAGCTTTAAAATTCACCAGGTCTCAGAAGTTCACAGCCTGGGATAGCTACATGGCAGTGCTACTGTGACGTGTGGTAAGTGATAAAATGGAAAGTGGTGTTGCAGGCTACTGACACAGCCTTTGAAGAGCTACTTTACGAGTCTTTGGATGGCCATTTTTAGTGTCGCTCACTGAAATCAAACCTAACAATGCCCCTAATGGTATTTTTTTCCATTTTTGAAGGATGGTCAGACTTTGCTCCAGTCAGTGCAGTGGCTGAAGCACAGCTGCACCACCGCTGCAGGTCATGGTCCGAGCTACATTCTTTGCCTGGCTTTAGTTTTTCAGCTGCTAGTGCCGTATTTTTATATCTAACACATACTGTTCACAGTAGGTTAGCCCATTATGCATTAAGCTCACTGATGCTGCTGTTCTGCTCTGGCTGGCAATGCCGATAATGTATTTAATGTTGCAAATTATTTTCAAGTTTTTGGATATTTTTTAGGAGATAAAAAGAAGAGAAAATGTAGGCAGATTTCTGTATGTACACTAAATGCTCAAGTCTTCTAGGAAGTCGGGAGACAGTGAAGAGAACAGTATGTAATTAGCATATCCTCTTTTCTTTCCTTGATAGTGCAGATACGCCTTTAGTTAAGACATGCAGAACATTAAAAGCATTTGGAGCATGTGGGACAGAATAATGCCGAATTCTATGCAACTTTATCCCTGTCACCAGTTATATGTGTTACAGAGAGATCAAGCCCGTTTCTGCTCAAGGAGCTCATTCACTATACTGCTTTTACACAGGCCTCCCCTGTAGTGGCATGGTGGGTTTTTTTTCCTCCAGAAAGAAGGAAATCAGGGCCTAGCTTTTCCTATGCTACTGAAGGAATGCAAGCTACCCAAAAGCAGTACATCTGGGTCGTTCAGCTGTTTAGGTGTCAAACATTAAAATTCATCTGACTTTAGCTCATATTTTCATTAGGCTTGCCAAGGTGGCACATCACAGGTCAGTATGCAGCTGGGTAAAACCCTGTTTAATGGGTAATTGCAGAAGTACAAACCCCATTGAGGAGGCTCCCTAAGCTTTCTGATCTGAAGCCATCCAAATGTGAAAATTAAGCCATGGCAGGCAGGCAGCAGCAGACTTCCCCACTGGCAGCATCACTCATCGTGATTCCTGGACCAGGCTGTTCCTTTTGGAAACACTGGTCACCTGCATTAGGAACAGCTGCTGAGGAACAGCCTGTCACACAGACCCCTGACTTTCTCAATGCTAAAAATAGATCCTGAACTTAATGAGGTAATTAGCCTACAGAAGTGTCAGATGTGACTGTACCAAAGGGGCACCTCCCTGCAAGCAGCGGCACAAGCTGTTTCCCCACGCGCGACTGGAGAGGGGTGCTAGGGCTGGTAAATGGAAATGCAAACAGTGGTATCATAAGCTTGCTTGGTAAGAGGAGAATGAGGCTTGTTTCAGGTAACTGTAGGTGATGGGGTGTACACACAGGTACTTCTGTTATACCGAGCTTTATAATTACATGGATCCAAATAAATAACTCCTTTCTGTTTGCTTGCTTTTTTGTTAAGATTTACTTGTATTTTACTAGAGTACATATAAGCTGCTTTTATAGCTACTGGTTATTCAGGGACTGCCAGAATTTGCTGAGCTGTTTGTCAGAGCTATCGATGGCTCCTGGTAGAAGGTCAGGGGCAGACGTGCTTCTTGCTCACCCCAAAGCGGACCTTTGCAGCCTTGAAGCCCAGAGTAACAAAGGCAGGATGAGCCTCAGCCATTTAAGTCTGCAAACCTTTCTGTTTCCTTTGGGCAAGCCTGATTTGGTGTCAAGATAGCAAACCTTGCTTCTGTATGATGAATATGATGATGCTGAGAGCATCATTACGTGCTCCCTGTACACAGACTTCAGCATTATCCTCTACCAGGGATGTGCTGTTGAGTGTGGACTGTGCCACTGGATACCAGCAGGGACCTTGGAAAACCACCTCTTCTGAGAGGGTTCTTATTAACTGCTATAGGCTGACACAGAAGACTGGTGTCAAAACGCCTCTAATGTCAACACAGACTGTTACTTCTGAGTCCTAAGTAGCTCCTCCAGAGAGAATACCGGCTTCAGCTGCCAACCAGAGGCTGCTACATCAGCCACAAGTATCACAAGAGGGTTTTTGGTCCTGAGCATCCCTCAAACAAGGTGATAAAAAGCTTTCTCCTAGTGGCAGGCCTTTCTCAGGGTGCAGAAAGTCAGAAATGTCATGCCAAAATATTACTAGATACTACTTTTTCAATTTAGTTATGCATGTACCCATCCCAAACCTGCACTCCCCTCTGGATGTGCTAACAGTATAAAGTGAAGCAAAACAAACATTTTAATGCTCCACCTCCCGAAAAAGAGCTTTTAAGATTATCTAAGGCACTATGCCACATGTATAGATGAAATCCACATTCCCTTCATCAAAGAACAGCACTACCTTGAGTTCAGATTTGCAGCCACAGGGATAGTCATTTTCTGAAGTCAGTGAAGACAGTGAGACAAGAGGTTTTACTTAAACTATATATTTTTACATAAAACAACTTTATGTTACAATAAAATCAGATAAAAATCACAAAGT
>JAAGNO010029073.1:0-11587 GCA_033439905.1 Ceryle rudis
GGGTCGGGGCTAGGGCCGGGCGCTTCGGCTCCGCCTCCACCGCCTCCGCCCTCTCCCTCCGCCGCCTGAGGTGTCTGAGGGGCCCGGGGGAGCCTCCCCGGCGCGCAGAGGGCGGGACGCACGCGGCGGCAGCGCCCCCCCTGGCGGGTGGCGGGGCCACCGGCGGCCCCTCGGGCAGCGGAACGCGCCGCGCACCTTGACGGGCGGGACCGGCACCGCCTCGCTCCCCGGCACGGAACAGCCCCGGCGTGAGGGGCGGCCCCGCGCCACGTTCGCCCGCGAGGCCTGCAGCGCCCCGTCCCTCACAGCTCGGGGGTGTCGCGGCCTTGCGGGGTGTCCGTGTGCCCCCCGCAGCCGATTCACACAGGGAGAGCCAACAACCGGCGGCATCCCCACCGCGGAGGTGCGGAAACAAACCTGCCCGGGACCGTAAAACACACACAGGTTTACAGTCCGCTTTCGGAAACCTGGCCACTGCGGGGGGGAGTGTGGCAGGACACTGAACTTGCCCGCAGCCAGGCCGTGCCTGGGGATAAGGGACCCGGCCCTCCGAGGCCACCACCGTGGCCAGCCCGTGGCACCAGTTTCCCATTCCTCCTTTTGCTTACTGGTTTGGTCCTCTCAGGATGTTCTGGGCGAATGATTCCTCAGCGGATGTGGCCTTGAACACCTGCACACTAACGCAGACCAAGCCTGGCTCCGCCACACGTGAAGCCCGATGCAAAGCTCATTGCAGGTTAATGGAAAGAAATGGTGATATCTGTGGATTTTTGGATTATGGGGGGAGGCGTTAGTCACAGGTGGACGTGCACAGCCCATGGCAGGCAGGTGTGTGCCTGGCCCCCTGCAGCTACAACCACGTTAGTCATCCACGGTTGTACCATTACTGTGATCATACCTCAGCAACTAAATACAACCGTTTTTATTTGTGTACTGCCAGCCAGTCAGTGTTTTCTACACGCTGTAGCCTGAGCTATGTGCTTCAATTGACCCTCTCAGAGGGAGCAGCACTTCAGCATGCACACCACAAGCATGATGCCTTCATTTGACTCTCAGCTCCTGTTTGAATAGTGGTGGGTAAGTTTAAGAATGTTGTATTTTCTGAGGCTACCCAGTCATGTGGATGCTTTCGGGCTGTTAGGACTGGGAATCTTGGAAAGGAATTTAAACCCAGTTTCAGCAATTTGTGACAAGCATATAAGGAATACAACTGGAAAAGCAGTGGTTACATACGTGAGGCGCTGGACTGGGCAGCAACTGAGCTGCTCCTCTGTTCCCTGCCCTGCTACGCTTTTATGTGCAGTCTTGAGCAAGTTACTTAATGTTACCTAGGTCTTCCCATTCCTGCTTTGGACATTGTGTATCTGAATAGCACCAGGAAATTATCGGAGCATTCAGATGGAAGCAGTGCATAGGATATTCAGACTATTTCTTAGGGGAGAGGAGAAAAAGGATCTTCAGTAAAATGACTGTTAAAAGGAATCCCTTGTCTTCACTGAAAATTGGATTAGATAACGAGATTTAAAAACTACAGGAAATGGAAAGTTTCGCTGAGATCATAAATGGAGTCGTTACAGAACAGATGGACTCTATTTACCACTTTGTCAAAATTGTGAATACACAGATTGCTTAAGGTAGGTTCTGTATACCCACAAATATTTGCTATCGCAGCCAAAATTCCTGCACAATTCAATGTGACCAACACTGTGGGCATTTTCTAATGGCAGCATTTCTGTAGCACTTTTAAGTGCTGGATGTACACAGCTGTGCAGATCACTCTTAAACTACTGGCAATTCCTGTAACACATGTTTATCAATACAGATGTAAAAGGAAAAAACTAAAATATGGAAATTAATATCCCATTAACTGCCTCCTGCATATGCTATGTACAAGACCTCCCCTTTTTTTGCTGCTAATTTTTCTCAGCCAGGCTGTGCAGCTGAAGTACCGTCAGGGCTGATTTCCACAGCGCAGATGCTACCACCCCTTACTGGAGAGCACCTGCCATTGCTGGGAGCCCTGCTCAGTGGACTACCTGAGTGTAAGGTTCTGTCCTGGTGAGAAAGAAAGTACCTAAACCTGTCATTTTAATGGCTTCTCTTTTTGCATCTGGAGACTGATCTAAAATACATTTTCTTTGTGTAAGTTATAGCTGCAGATGTTTTGATACCGGGAAAATGTAACCCTTAATCAAACGTCCATCTGAAATGATGTTGTCCAAATTAGAATACAGTGACCATTTACTTGCTTCTGTGAAAGCGTTCTTCCTAGAGAAGCAGGCGTTATTGCTTTCAAGCTCCTGCTTAGAAAAAAGTCCAACAGCTCTGCAATGGTATGTACATATGGAATGTGTAAAACCAGAGTATTAGACACAAAGCTAATCCTTCCAGAGATTGAATTGGATAACTATAATCTGTCATAAATAATTTTAGATTTTTAGTTAAAACAAAATGCAGCACATTAGCTGGTAAAAATCTGTTAAAATAAAATTACAACTATTTTCCAATTTGCTATTTAAATTATTTGTAGATAGGGTGTTTATAGCAAACCTACTTACAGTGTCATTTACAAACTGAGGTACAGAACATTAGAAAAGTCTGGTTTGTACAATTAAGATGTGTCCTTCACTGTAAATTGCCCTATTACCCAGTACCATGAATCATCATGAAATAGGGGAAGATGACTATTTTTAAAAGCATAATTTACAAAGTAATCTTCATGTATAATTCTCATTATACGGGGTGTGTGCATGTGTTATATTTTCCTCTTGGCAAGTCACTGTGGGTTGAACCTGCCTTCATTATCCACATGCTTGCACTAGTCACAGTTGTAAAGAGGATGGCAGCATTTGGTCCCAGCAAGTTTTTAAATCATTTTATTTGCAAACTGTTTCAACAGAGTTTCAATGACTCCCATAAATGAGTCAGATGGGACGAAATGGATGGTTGCTCACCAAATATGTGATGAAAGCAAATCAGAGATAAAGCTACAACCTCAGAAAATAGTCTTTCAAATCCTTAGGAATAATCTGAAAATTAATAGTAGACTATTCTGTGAGTTAGGCATAGTATAATCTTAAGTGGCACAATATGTCACATAGTACATTCAGAATTAGCAGGTAGACTTTTAAATGTATTCACTCCTTTCAAATATTCCTTTGACATCCTGCAATGTCACAGCAGATGGCATTCAGAATAGCTTGCTTTATCATTCTGCCTCCTCACAGTCCCTCAAATACCCAGGAACAGTGACCAAGACAACCTTAACTTCTGCTTTTCTTCCAGAGTTTCATGATTCTGATTCAGAAAACCAGGAGTAAAATGTTGTCTTTAATGAATGCTACAGTAGGAAGTATTTAGTAGAAATTTTTTTATTATTATTTGGATGACTTTTAGCATCTAATTTACCAGTGTGCATATGCACACACTACTCTCTTTGGCCAATCTAGAGCATGAGACAAATAGAGTAAATTATTTGCTATTTCCTGTGAATTTACAAGTTCAAAGATATCTAATAACAGAACAATCTCAAAGTGATAGGCACTACATGCTTAGGAAAGATGTAATGAGAAATTATTTTAAGCTGCTACATTGCCATCACCCTCATTTACAGGACAGTATTAGCATCAATTGCCAAAGACCATGAAGTTGATGCTTTTAAGTGAAGGAGTATCTTGCTGCATCAGCCAGGCTACAGAGAAGGCAGAGTTTGACTGCTCTTATATAGTTTGCACTTCTAGGCCCTCGGATCAAGTGAACAAACCTTTGGGAGTCATTTGCTGCTTTTCTCTAAGTAAAGCAAGAAATGCCATTCTTTAGGGAAAAGAAAAGCTATACAGGTCTCCTGTCATATTTTTTATTTCTTTTAAAGCTGTCCAAGAGTGTAACTGACTTGGAACAACCATCATACTTTATAGCATTCCAGATTTTGTGAAAGTCTGTGGGACTTAATTCTACAACAGTACTGTCTCCAAAGAAAACTTCAAGCTCAACAGCACAGTGAAATGGTAGAGGAAATTAGAAAAAGTATCAACCATGCAAAAAAATTATGTGATTGAGGAGCTAATATGCTGTTTTCTAGTGGAACTCAAGGAATTCAAGTCCCACTTCCTGCAGCTCCAGAGCCTGAGCTAGGAGGTTTCGTTTGGCTTGTCTGATTAAGAATCAGAAAAACATCTCCATCTCCTCTCCTGCTCATGCTTAAAAATTCTTTCTCCAGAGCTACCATGTTCATTATGCCTTGATAAATCACTGCCTGGGTAATCACTTGAGCCTTTTACCTGCACTTGTGAGTGTGATTTGGACTGCACTAAGGGCTATAGATCAGACCTGGTTGTAAATCTTACTGTGTACTCAAGCTGACAAGTATTAAAATGGAACATATTCTTCTAGAAATTGAATTACTCTCAACAATGCTAAGTGACAGAAGATCTGGTCTGTGACTTCTGAGAAAACTGTTAGATAGTCTTATGGAGGGGTCACTCTTCCTTGTCGTTAATTGGTAAGTTACACAAGGGAAGAAAATAAAGGGGAGGAAGGCCATTTCTCTGCTGGATATGCTAACACTGCAGGTGGCGTTTGTAACAAAACGGAAGATGTTATTGATTTAAAGAACACAGAAAAGAACAGATTGGTTTATTTTCACAGTGAATGATGAAACTATTTAGCTAACTGTTTTCAATTTGCACTTCCAATATCTTTGTGCTAGTAGCCATATTGGAAAGAAATGAATAGTTTGGGAAAATCAGGAAAGAACAAATGGACCATGTATATTACTGGGAAAAATGCTTTTACATAAATCAGAATAGAATTCTAGAACAGAAAGTTCTTAGAAAACCCACCAGGAAACATGGATTTACCAAAAAAGAAAAAAGTTACAGAACAATTTTAAAAGTGTGTCGACAAACTTCATCTGGTTAAATCAACACAACCCTACTCTATTGAAGCCAATACAGTAACAATTCTTTGCATTACCTGAGCATCCAACCTTTTAAATTAACTTACTGAGGTTAAGAAAGTAGCTGACTTTTTGAAGATTAGTTTATTTAGATTGCAGTGGTGACTTTCAAAGAGACAATACAGAACAAGAACATAGCCCTCCTTTTATGCTGATAAATGGACTGTGTTTTCCTCCAAGTAGCTGGTATTTTCAAAGAAACTGATATAATAACTAACCCAAAGCTGAGAGGGACTTAGGATGGAAAATGCTTTAGTTTCTTCCTATCCCGATAATCACAGAGCTCTGCTGCAGCAGTGATGGATGGTGTCATTTAATTGCTCACAAGGCAAAATCAAAAACCATCCTGGTACCACCAGGCATTATGATGCTGTTAAATATGGGGCAAGGAGGTTTTAAGATTCTGTCTCTCCTCAGTAGATGAAACAGTGGGCAACCTTGTGAAAGCAAACAGGTCTAGTTTCTGGAACCCCATCCCTGGTGGAGTCTGTGGTATGGGAAGTCCTTCCCCATACAGAGGAAGCTGGAGGAAGGACCTCTAGCACCACCTACTCCTTCACCCACCTCCCTCCACGAAGACACAACCAGTGCACAGTTGGCTGGTATGTTTTCTGACATTTTGGCTGTGTTTAACTGTTGTCTTCTGAACAAATTTTGATTGAAGAGAAGTCCGTAAGTGTTAATGAGCAAGATGTCTGCATGCTTCTAATCACTCTACTGATGTATATGCATTTGCTTTTGCCTAGAAAAGTTAAAAGTCTTTGAAGCTCTGAAATCAAGAGATTGAAAAATCAGAGAAAGAACAGGATAAAACTGATTACACTGAAATCAGCAGGAGAACTCCCCTTAAAGTCCCCTTAAATTTAACAGAACCTGCCTTTTAGTGGTAACCCTTTGAGCAAGGCAAATGAGTAACCTCAAAGTTGCAATGGTTTCTCTTCTTTTCAGTAAAACCTAATCAGGTTTATTGATACACTAATGATAAAACTGTGTTCATACTGCATCTTCACCATTCCAGCTATTAACTGAAATCAGCAGGGAAGTGAAACCTTTCCGGATGAGGACTGTCTAGTGCTTTAGCATGTCCACACGGTAGTACTGGTATTGTTCCACGTGGATAGCTTACTGAACACAACTAGATTCTACCAGGACTCTATCAAAAATTAATACTTGCTGCTCTCTAACAGTGATCCATCCTGCTCATAAAACTAAGTCTTAACTGATGCCGGCAGCCAGCTTAGGATACAGGACAGCTGTGATTTCCTATGCAAGCCAGACAAGCCACAAAGGTAGGGAAAGTGTATAAAAATGGAGACATTGATGAAGACACAAAACAAGAAAGGAAAATAAATAACTTTCTAATAATGACATCACAAAAGTAAACATCAATTCTAACTTAGGTTCTTTTAGTATTGTACCAGCTCATCACAATTGTTAATCGTAGTTTTCCCTTACTAAGCAGCACCAGAACATTCAGACTCTCCCAAATGTACAAATACGGTACTTAGAGTTCACAACTATTGGTTTTCCACGGACAGATTTTTATGTCCAGTTGGTGATAATGAGAAAAAAAGTACATAATGCAGAAACTACAGAACTAGCACTATATCATGACTTACTATTGCTTCCTATTGCTTTTACTTCATAACCACTCTAAACCACCGCTATAGTCCAAAATATTCCTTATTCAATGAATGAAGTGCAGTAATGCCATATGAAGATAGAGAGGTTGTTTTGGTTTGGTTTTCTAAATCAGACTATCCAGGAATCGTAAAGTTACCAGCCCAGCGTTCTCCATAACTGCAAAAGTTGGGACTTTTGTATTAATGCTTCAGCTTCCAGATTCCCAACTTCTGTATTTGCCTGTGCTCTCTGAGAAGTTTGTTCTGGTTATGAGAGACCATCATGTGACTTTGTTCTGAAGAACTTAGAGGCACTTAGTTGTTAAACGTATTTATATAAAGCATTCTGTGTGGGAATGCAGGTCTGGGGCAGCAGGAGCACCACTAATGCATATTTCACCTGGCCCATTTTGCTGGAGGAGGTGAAGGCTGCCTGTCTGCAGTGCTGGAGGTGTCAGGGTTCCTGCTGCACTCACTCCTCTTCCTAGAAGCCGGTACTGGTCTCACTGCCTGCGCCTTTTGATCCTACTGATACTGTTTAAACTTTTTGGGTTTTAGGCCATAAAGTTCAATTTTCTCAGCTCTGCCCTTAAGAGTAGGGGGATTCTGTGGGATATAGGCTGTGCAAGGGCAGGCAGGAGCGCAGCAATACCAGCTAAGTTACTAGTACCTGAAGGTGCTATTGTCCGCATACAAACAACATTATAAAACAGCAGCTTTCAAACCACCTTTTGTAGTTAAGTGTGTTGCTTAGACACTGCACAAAAGTGATTCACTAGATGGCAACACACTCCAGCTCAGAGATTACTGTTATCTCGATGGATAGAAGTTGATACTATAACATACATTTAGTGAGACAAGCTTGGGGATGAAGAAAAGATTACATTATTTTGGAAGTTATTCCTCCCCTGCACTGTTAAAAATTTTGAAATGGAAAAGCAAACAGGCGAGCATTGACTGAAGACAGTATGAAAGATTTCTGCTTGCTGTTGGGTTAGCTGTTGATTTTTCTAACCAAGAATGGTCTTTTCATAGTTAACTGATTACCAGGCAACCACAAATGATTTTGGTTCAAGATCCACTATAGTGAAGAGGAAAAAAACCCAATAACCCAGCCTTAATCAGTTCCCTACTTATTGTGAGAGTGAATAACAGTCTTGTTTGGAAACAGGCCACAGAAGGAGGGAAATGCAAACAGCAACCATTAATGCATATTTCACCTAAACCACATAATGTTATTGTTATAAGAAAAATATTTCTTCGTACTCCTGGTGCAGCAATCTTGTATACAGACCAGCAAGGTGGATTTGTTTTTTTGTTTTTTTTTTTTTTCTTTTTAAGATGGGAGCTTTAAGTTCAAAACAGATATTGTATTACATTGCCAGGCAGCATAAACAAGCAATCTGAACCAGGTTTATTTTCAGGTTTCACTGTCACCAAATCTGGTACAGTAAATGAACTTTAGACCTGGGAAAATGCAGCTGAGAGCACAGATTACTTGCTCTAACAGCTATTCATAAGCATTTGGTTGCTTAATGATCTTTCAGTTCAAGAGTCAAACATTGCTTCATATGCTTCATACATAAACCAAAGTAGTTATATATACCTGTACAAGAGCATTTTAAAGAAGCCAAACACTCACCAAATCTGCACCCATGGCTCCTCAGACTTCCTCCACCACCACACAAATGCATTCTTTACAAGCCAGCTCTTGTACACAGCCAAGTAGTTTCTTCCTCGGGTGTTTTGTACTACGGGAAATTAGGACTTCATTATACATAAGGATTTACCAAAAAAAAATATTAAAAATCAGCCTAGCATCCAAATATCGTACTGTTGAATGATTTGGCACAGAAACTAGCTTCAAATATGGGTGTATGAGGGCTAAGGGGACATACTGCTGCTTCAATCTGCTTAATTAATGAGGTTTGTGGGTTTTTATTTATCCTTATAAAGTAGCTATAGCAGCATGGTTTCTCTTTTTAAAGCACGATTAATCTCCATCCCCTTCCTGCTTCACTATAGCCTGTTAGGCAGGATTTGCCAAAGGCCATATTCAACACCAAATCTTTGGGCCAAGGGTGGACTCAAGAGTTCAAAAAGGATTAGAAGTCTCCATTCAGCATGTTTACAATATCAAGAACCATCAAGGGTTAGAAAGACATCTTTTAAGGACTCCTAGCAGGACAGAGCAGAACCAAGCCATACCAGTACCAGTCTAATTCTAATAAACACCTTTGCAGCTTATTTAAACCAGCTGCAGAATGCAGAAACCTCCAACGTACTTCAGTGGCGAGCAGATCACCACAGAGAAGGTTCACTGCTCAGGTCCTTCAGTATATGACAAGAAGTAACATCTGAGCAAAGTGACTCACCGGAAGACTCGCAGCACCTTACTGTTCATACATCTGGGAAGGCAGGAAGATGGCATTCCTCCAAAAGGCTTTTATGCTGAGGATCTCCAAGATTTCTTCGTCTTCCCTCACTTAGTTGTGCACGTAAGTGATTTCCAGGATCCCATTAGCTTTCACCAATTAATTTACAGAAAACTAGAGATCTGTGTTCCCTTTTTTCCCTAGTTCCACGCATACCCAATTTTTAAGCTAGCTACTGCCAAAAGAGAGGCTCATGGAACTGTATGGTCAAGGTGTCCAACAAAGGCACCACACTTCTGTTAGAAGTTTTTGGGGTCCACAAAGCAATAAAATAGCCATGGCAGGGAAATCACTAGATATACTAGGAGTTAAAAATCCAAGCTATTTTCCAGTGATACTCAACACAAACTTCACGCTTCTAAAGACCCAGTAAGGCCATCTGAATTTTAATTCCCGTGTTACCCAGGACACTGTTCATTAAGTAACTCGCAAAGGATTCTTGGTGTTGGATAATTTCTCTGGGTTCATCTCAAACATCCTAAAAATCAGCCTTTGAAGCTCAGTTAATTAGGCTCAAGGCAAACTGCTGCGTGGAAGAGCCCCGTAAGTTTGGCACAGCAGAATCTACAACCGTGATGTAATTAAGCACCGCAAGAACTGCAAAGCTGGTTTCAATTTATGGATGAAACTGTGAATAGATTTATGTCATTACTGCTGGTAAATGACTCATGGAGAAACAGTCAAGACACATTTACATTTAGGCCACTGCACCCAGAAGACATTTTTGAGGAAAACTTGTGGAAATACTACAAATTAGCTAGAAAACAGAGCTCTCAAATTCTACACTTTCAAGACAGTTTCAAGACATGGTAAACTTGATTCTTAGAAAATTATTTTGCATTGTTTAGCCAAAGAATTAGGAGTCAGCAGAATAAATAATCATTCTTTTTTTTTTCACTTTAACAGTAGCTGAAATAATTAAAATGGTTTTTTTTTTGTTACAGCCCCTAAATAGATAGACTCCCTTCTCAAGTAATTACATACTTTGTAATCTCCTATAGCTTTTACTCTTCAGGAAATAAAGCGGGAGTCACACATTCAGTTTTAAAATCCATCAAGATGTCAAATGGCTGGCTGCTTTTCTTTACAATACATTTTCAAGATGAGACTATTTTCTAATCGGTTGCTCACACGTTATATTTAGAATGCTGCACTCATCATGATTCAGATGTAAAATGGAAAAGGTCCATTTTGAAACTACGTAAAAAATAAGTTGCCACCAGACATTGAACCAATTATTTTCTAAAGATTAAGTTCTAGAAAAACAAGTATACTACAAACATTTAAAAACCTGAGCTGTAAATTCTGAGGAAGCTGCACACAACATGGAGGTCAGTAAACAGAATCAAGTATCACAAACAGGAAGATTTACTTACATTTTAGCTTCTTTTCTACCACAGGCTAATAGACTGACAATTAGAAATCCAAAATCAGTAAATAGACAGCTGTTAACTATAAGCACTAACTATCTGAACTATTTTTCAAAAAGAAGTCCAAAACCCCATAACAAATCAATGTAATGACAGACAGGAAGATACATAAACATTTAATCTTATTTATGTCTTTCAGATGGTCTTACCAGTGGCAAGACTACAAGGCCTTTCAGTACGTGTACACCTCCCTACTGATTTATGCAAGGAATGAAGATAACCAAAGTTAAGAACGTACTCCAGTAACATCAGCTGTGCTTCAGGAACTACGCTAAACACGGTTTCCAGCCGAAGGTAGCTCAAATTAACTTTTGCCTATTTCTGCGCCGCCCTCCTCGGCGTGGCAGCTCTGAACAGCTGCCGGCCTGCAGCGGGACCGTCACCCCTAAGCCAAGTTTGGAAGGCAAAGGAAACGGATCCTTGCCCAAGTTTGCTATGCGTACTGCAGAGGTAAGTTTGAGAAAAATACTACATTAAGAACTGTTTGTAAGTGTATATTCTTCTACTTATCCTCAGGCATACAGACTCTGCTTCAGCTCTCCTGGAAGGAAACACGGCAGACCTGGCCCGCTTGAACAAAACAAGCTTCCAAACTGCAGGCAGAGGGGCCCAGCACTCAGCTGGGGAAGCACCCAGATACTACACACAACATTACAAAGCGCCTTGAGTAGTCTGCTCTCGCCACAGTACTGTGAAGGAAAAAACAGGGTAAGTGTCAAGAATGGTGATGAACTGCAGTAGTTAGATTAAACATTTATTTTTCATATATTCACAAAATCTTCACAAAAGTATTGAAACTCAAAAAGGAATTAGACTTGAGTCAAATACAGAGATGAAATGTACAAGACAAATGAGCAGGCAAACTAAAAGGTCTTGAAAGTATTTTACTTCAGATTGAAAAACGAACAGTTCAACTGTTCTGTTTAAATAAAGATTTGCAAGATATACAGTATTTTATGAATACAATGCTGGTCATTTGAGGCAATGTAAAATACCTCAATTTTTCCTTCATGCTTTTTTTTCCTTCTTTTTTTTTTTCTTTTTTTTTTTTTCTTTTTTTTTTTTTTTTTTTTTTTTTTTTTTTTTATAGATTTTTTTTTTTCAATAGAGAATTTTGGATTTTCGGATAAATGTTTTTTTATT
>JAAGNO010029073.1:16281-29824 GCA_033439905.1 Ceryle rudis
ATTTTTCCTTTTTTTTTTTAAAAAGTATTCCCAGATTTTTTTTAAATGTTTTTTTTTTTTTTTTTTTTTTTTTTTTTAAAGCATATGACTTAGGACTACCAATCTATTTTTTTTTTAGCACAGTTTTCCCAGAGGAAAGAGGGCTATGTCACTTTGTATCTACTGTATTCACTTTCCACATGTGTTGGGTCAAAAACACACTGCGACTTATGTGTGTAGAAATTGCATAAGAGGTAACATCTTATGCAAGTTAGGATTCTGGATGAAATAACTAACTAGGATTTTAAGCTTTCAAAATGTGTTCTGTGGCAACTCAAATCAGGAAAAGAAACCAAAGAAACTGGAAAAAAAACCAAAAAAAACCCCAAACCAAACCAAACAAAAACCCAGAAAACTTCCAGTACTTACTACATCACTAGAGCTGGACAGTGTAGATGACGATGATGATAAAGGACCCGATGAAGAATTTGAAGAATGTTTACTAAGTGTTTCTGAAGTTTTATTTCTAGGTTTTCCCAGAGCTTCATTCTCTTCAGCAAGATTATTGTTGCATTTGTCTAGCTGCTGAGTATCTACTATCAAGGTTACTCCGTTACCTATTCAAAACAAAACAGAAGCATCACCACAGATTAACTCCTAAAGTATCGAGCAGGACATGTACAGACATCTGCATGTGCACAGACTTTTAATACACGCAGCAGGCACGTGTGCCTGTGTCCGTGTGTAGGTACCGCATGTGGCGAGCCAGCCCCTCACAGAGGGTGTGGTGGTTTCCTGGCAAGAACCAGTAACGTACGCTATGAAACCCACCGAGCATCACCCACAGTTCCAGATGGAAATGAGAGAGATAAGACATGAAAGAAGGTAGTAAAAAGTTCAGACTGTTTCAAGACACACTTCAACAGCACTCAAATACATAGGTTTAAATTTTGTTCCTGTACGCCCAGTACTCAGCAACCCCATTTTTCTTCTGCTGGAGCTGCCAGGGTCCCACGAACTCCAGGGAACTCTGGTTGATTTGTATGACACCCTACACTGAAAATCCAAGATACAGAACTCTTATATCTCACTAACTTCTACCTTAATATAAAATAAAATAAAAAATTGGAATTTAAACTAAATCTACCAGACAGTCACTGTAACTGTCCCCATTATCATCCTGATACAGAGCTATTTTAATTTTTTTAATTACTGCTTTATCTCACATAAGACACCGAGGAGTTACCTCAGATTTATATAATATAGATTTGTTGCCCCACTAGCTGTATATTTATATGGAGTTTAATCCGTATGTCACAATAGGTAGCTACCTATTACTCCAGAGCTCGGGGGGCCGAACCGTGGCTGGCTGCATTACCAGACCTATGGCTGTGCCACAAGGGGCTGCACACTGAAAAAAACCCCAGTGGCCCAGAGATGCATTCTGATTACAGGGGCAGTGAGGGAAACACTAACAAACGCTTTAAAACCAAGTATTAACAAAATCCCAGCCTAGCCCAAAGAGTGGGTAGTTCTGTCATCTTCTCTGATTAGTCCCTAACAAGAGAAGACTCCTAGTAGGCAACACTCTAAAATTAATCAGAGAGTATTAACATTTATTTTAATTTGAAAACTTCCATCCAGCAGATACACCTACACCCAAAAAGGGTGGTAACTGGCTGGTGAAGTCAGAAGATGAGCAATGAGAATGAAGATGATTTAAAGGACATTTTCAGCAAGTTCTCTGACTAGATTTTGTGTGTTTCCATTTGTTAGTGACAAGAATTATGACTGGTATTTCAGGATTTTTCTGCTTAAAAGACTTAGTCCACTTATATGGTAAATCCTGGTTTACGTATTACTTACGTACACATACAATATGTTAAATTTTAAAATGAAAAAGAAAAGAACAACGTGGGGTAAGGATTTAGATTTAAACTAGGATTCCCAGTAATTCTTTTTAAAACTGTACATGTTGAAAGGACAAAGAAAGTGTGACAGTAACAACACGTGTAATTTAAATTGCAGGTTTTTCATAAGTCTTTCTGCAAGTCTGTGCTCTTTTTCAGAGCTCTACGCTGACCAAGTCTAGCACAGTAGAATAAAGATAGGGTGTGGCCTTTTTACTCTTGCACGATTCTAAATTTTCTGGATGAGGACACAAGAAAAGGTCCGTTCATATCAAGATGCATACATTGTCTTACGTGACGCAAAAGCAACAACAAAATCCAGATGATGGGAATGCGCAGAAGTTTCCCACTATCAGCTGTGCTTAGTCAAAACTTACCATTACACGAAGACTCTGTCCTGCTTTGCATTCCCCACTGCTTTGATATCCAGTCTCTGTATGTGGCCACTTCTTGCGTTACTCTAATTATTCTTCCTAATATACTGTAAACCAGGCAAGAAACAAAACCGTCACCACAATTAATTTTTAGACACATAAAAATATAAGCAATAACACGGGAGATATAGACTCGTAAAATTTACCTTTCTGTTTCGTTGTTAGGATAATATTTAGCTATCGGGGAAACTGCATGGCTCAAAACAACATAGGCATAATCAAAAGCCTGTTTCACTTGCATGGCACCGTAAGAACTCCTCCCAACATCATTACCTTAAAATAAGAACATAAGTAAATAAATGAGTAAGACTGAATCTACGGTTATCTCCTTTCAGGGAGGAGACAGTCATATTTTTAAATTGCCCTTAAGTCCCAACCCACTGTAGTTACCTCTTGTAGAACAGGATCAGTAAAGTATAAAAATTTGAAAGAGCTTAAGAAACCTACAGATGTTTACATGCACAGTAGTCCAAAATGGCAATTCTCTAGGTAAAAGTGCAACAGATGAAGAAAATAAAAATCCTGTGCTGCATCCATTACACATACAACAACGCTGACATTCGTCTAGATGGGAAACACGTGAACTCTTTTCTATGAACAGCACTGGAGCCACCATTTCAGAAGCCCCCCATTCAAGTCAACAATCAACCTCTCAATGTAAAGGTGACAGTACAGAAGGAAACCATGACATATTTATGTGACTTTACAGAATCAAACTGGAGCAAGGGCATATGAGTATACAGACATTAGCAAGTGCAACTGTGGCAGAGGCAAGCACAAGCTTGAAAGGCACCACGTGTACACACAGGAACATCCAGCCCATGCTCAGGCCCATGCTGCTGTCACCACAGAGTGGGTGACACCTGTCTGGGGTGCCTTCTCATACCCCACCTCCTGACACAGCCATGCTCTTGGGGGACTTTTGCTAGGAACATGTCTTAAAGAAAACCATTGTGTTCTGAGTGCATCTTGTGTTCGTAGACTTGAATGAGATGTTTCCATTAGGGTTTTGGTGGTCATTCTATGCTAGTTCTTGATATAACTCCCCTGGACTGAGCATTCTCCTAACTTTTTTTTGTTAGTCAGTATGTCAAATCTTGGTTTATGAGGATACCTGGCTGTAAGGGATCTTCAATATACAGCATTGATGGTCTGTAGCCATCCAGCATGCTTTTTTGCACTTCATCCTTGGCAACGTAAGAGCCACCATCCTTTATTCGGATTCCAGTCTTCAGATAATTGAAGTGACGTCCATATAATTCAAAAAACTCTATTAAAAGAACACCATAGTTGGCATTGGGCATACAGGCATCTTCCCTGGGATGCAGCTGTTAAGAAGAGAGAAAAAAATATCATTTTCTTAAGACTTCAAGTTTTAAGAGCCTTTTCTTTTTCATGGCAAATATGTCTAGATACAATAATACATGAGAATAAAACATAATATATAAAGCAAACAGGCCTAAATATAGTATTTTCCCTTGATAAAGCAGTTTTGCATCTTTAAAAGATGCTATCAAAACTTTTATAAAGTAATTACCTCTTCAAAATAAGGCTGTCAACTATTAATGGTTTTGTACTTGAACTTTCAGTTCAACTTCCACCACTAATGGCAGAGCTCTTGTAAAAAAACCAAAGATATTTGCCCTTCACAAACCTGGGTTTGCAATACAAATACAGGCTTCTAACAGGCACAGCTATAAAACAATCCCCTCTACTGTTAAGTACACAGTCAGAGAGATTACGAACAAAACCAGTTCATAATTGTAACAGACACAAAACCCGACTTCTGGTTTTGCAGGAGCAAATGGAATTGCTATTACTCAATATAAGAAAAAATTGGGATGGGGAGAGATTTTGGATTCTTTCAAACAGATATGCCTGTTGCCTTCATTTCCAGCAGGCAACCGCAATAGCCCTCAGCAAACACTGAGCTCCAGTTCAAGGCTCAGGTTTACAAGTAACTAGAATCTGTAAAAGTACAGCTGCACACAGTTACACAATAACATTTAGCACAAGAAAAGAAATGAGGTTGAGAAAACCAGAACTCGATTACCACAACATTTTTCTCCCCAGGGCATAACAGTACAGATTTAGCGCATGCATTTTGTTCTCTTAGATTTAAGAAAAAGTTGTAAAACATTTTTATTTGGCATCAGCTTAAAAACCTAGACAAACAAGCAAAATTCCACTGCATCTGTTACAGCACATAAGGGCGTGTGACCTGGCAAACAAGGGTTATAAAGGGCAGCTGCATCTAACACGAACCCGTGTACCTTGTTCCAAATAAGCTGCACGACAGTCAAGTTTTTTTACCATGAATGACACACGTGCCTGGTATTGATACGCCAGTGGATGTTCCAAACATCTCTAATACCAAGAGCACCAGTATGGGAGAAAGAACAGAAGACAGGTGGGATATGGCTATTTTTAAATGAAAAGGGGGCACAAAACCACGATTGGGATAAAGGATTAAATTTAAGGACTGATTAAATCCCTTCTTAATGTAACATCCTTTTGCACCAATGGCAACAACAGATGCCATTAAGCTTACCTGAAGGAAACTGACAGCCATTAAAAAAAGACTATAAGAACCAATTCCACCTGTAAATACTTCATTAAGGTCCCTCTGCAACAGGAACTGTTTCAATACTAAAACTAGATAGGGTAATACAGGGTATTTCTGAAAGAGAAAAACAAAAATGTTAGGATACTGTGGTATGTATATACAACTGATGCTAAGAAAGCACACTGTAGCTCTCTGTTACATTAAGTCTCAAAGCTAAGTATAATTCTAACATAATATATTTACTAACGGGAGAAACCAAGTGCTCTGCCCGTGATCAATACAATTATTTTACCTCTTCAAGTCTGGTGGCAGATATTAACAACAGAAAAAAGAAATTACCTTATAAAATCAGAATGATTTTGTTTGAATATATAAATACACCGGCTTTGCTTATACAAGTGAGAAGGAAAGTGAAGGAAGAATGAGGGAGATAGCTACATCTGTAACAAAACCTTGCTACGGCCAAAGTGACATCCCAATATGGCCTGAGACTTCTGCCCTGCAACTACCTCAGATGCCCAGAGTTCAAAACAGTTCTTCAGAATTGCTACACCCAGGTAATGTCTTCAAAGGAGCCAAATGCTTACCTTTGGTAACCGGTCCTTCAATAGGTTTGTCCACATTGCTTCTCCTAGAGGTGTGCATACACTGCACGTGTGGAGAACGTGGACCTTTTGGACAGCAGTGGAGGCTGGGGCTATGCCTGCACTCTGCACACCCCCTCACAGTGGAGGGGGGTTAAAGAGGCTCAGTAGTGTCACTCTTTTTATCAACACAGAGCTAAAAAGGTCCTTAGTGTCAGAGAAGAGACGTGGAGTAAGGTATCTGTGATTGCAAGAGATTAAAGGGAAAGAATTTCTCCAAGAACTTTTCTGCATGAGCCTTACAGTGAGTAGCAGGAGCCCTATTTAACTGAGGATCCCGAGATCACTTTTTTGAACTAAGTGCCTTTTTCAAACTAAGTTCTTAAGAACTCACAGGCATAGGCTGAAGTGCTGAATATCAGTATAGACCACAATTCAAAGACAGGATTTTACTCCGAAAACTGCAAACTCTTAATAAAGGCTTCAGCTGCCTCGGGCTTCCTAAATAAACTGGATTAAGAGAAATAGGCATTTCCAAGGGTAATACTGAACACAACACCTCAGTCAGGTATTCAAAGTTACGTGGGACAAAACCCCAGGGAATGCCCTGCAAGTGCTTTGAAGAGAGATCCTTGACACCACTTGGCAAGTACACAGAAAGTTTTCTCCAAGTTAAACAAATGAAGCTCCCCAGCAACACAGCTGCTACCTGTTGTGTGTCAAGGCCGAGCGCCACCTCTCTCCTGCGGCACCAGGCTCAGACACCTGTGCTCAAGGCCAGCTCAGGTGCGGCAGCTACACGGCATGGGCTTGGGCAGCTGGGAAAACAGCCGTGTGGGAAAGCACCACGTGGGGAAGCCTTCCGGGGAGTCCCTCCACTTCACCGCTTTTCATCTCAGCTGCTCCCCTTGGTGTCTGCCTGAACTGTGCCGCTGCACGCTGACGCCAGTCCTGACCCTAATCCTGACCCTAACCGCTGACTTGGCATCCTCCTCAGCCTCAACCTCCTCACTGGGGATTGCCTCACTCGTCTGCCAGACGCTGTGAGCTGACCTTGACAACTGCCAGCAGACCTGCTCTGCCTGGCTGCCACACAGAGCTCCTGCTCTCTCCCTGGGGACACAGGCCACTCTTGCCACACCCTGACTCAAGGCCAAAGTCGCCTCTTGAAAGGGTTACAAATAACCTGGGCAATGGGAACATGCTACCAATTTTTCTTTCATGAAGCACATAGCAATGCCTTCATGCTCTCAAGAGAAGACCATCTCTTATCCTGAAATGAAGAAGCATGCAGACAATTTGGGGCAAGTATGCAGGACTTTATGGACTTCTCTAAAAATAAATTTGCAGGCAGAGGGTAATAGAAATACAGTTGCTGTGTCGTGGCAGAGAACCAAATGTGTCTGTCCACCTTGAGGTACTGCAACAACACACAGGGTGTAAAAAATGAAGTCAGCTACCAAACTCCAGGCAGGCGTTTCATGACAAAGAATCTGGGCATCTTCTCTCCCCACCAAGGAGCTACATAGTACAAAACCATCAGGCATGATCTAGCAGCAAACCACTGGCCAACAGAATCAACTTCTCTTCATCCAAGAGAGGCTGAGAGAAGAAAGGACCCACCCCACCCTCTTGCTCTGAACATGGGTGCAAGAGGCCTCAGCAGCACAAGGCTTAAGCAGAAGGTTTGTATAAACACACAGGTGAGACCACGCAGCAAAAACTCAGACTACCCTGCTGAAACTAAGGACAGAGAGTTTTCTTCCTTGTCATTGTACGGGTTAAAGAAGGAGACACTGTAGAAGCAAAGTGAGCTGCTCTCATACTTGCATCTAATCAAACATAAAGCAACTGAAGATTAACAAGTCAAAGGCCATACATTTGACTGATCAGCAACTGAAAGATTGCTCAAAATTTAGAAGACTTCTAGCAACTCAGTGACATTAATAAAGCAGATGTACATGACTGAAAGTGAAGTGCTTGCTTTACTCAGATTTATGGAGTTTTCTAGGAGTTTCTCATCTAGCTATTGAAATACTTTGATTCTCCTGCTGAGCCTTAGTTTGGTTAAAACCCCAAAGTAGTTAGCAGTAGAACAGCAATATCTAAACCACTTAATTGAGACTGAACTGCACTTCATGTCCCTACACAGAACATGAAAAGCCAAGAAAAATTTTCTACTGCTATTATGAGACATTTCCATGAGTGTCCAGTTTACTGAATAGGGGAAGGGAAGGAAAGGAATATAGTGTAATGACGCTTCAAAACTTGAAATACAAAAGTGCATTAATCCTAACAACATAATCCCATATATTAAACAAAAATAACTGTAATGTATCTATGATAAAGATATTAGTGAATTCCTGAACAATCACTAAATTTATTTCACTCAGCTGGCATTTGTATGCTGAAACAATATTTAGTCTAGAACAAGATTATTCCAACTTTTTCAAGAATGCATGATTATTACTAATTTTAAGTTCAAGGAACCACAGTTAGAAAAGAACATTTAAGACAGGTATTAGTGCATTTTCCTTAGTCATTGTACCACTGTAACTTCATACTTGCTTTGTAAATTTTACTATCTTCACGCCTTTTAGGACAACGTATCTAAAAGCTAAGAATGCCACACAGTAGTATCAGACAACAAAGAAAATAAGAGAGTGAAAGCATGTCTCTAGTAAGGAAAACAGAAAAACAATATGCAGCTCTGCAGTTCTGTTGTAGTGTTGCCTAACCTTGATAAAATCTTTGATGAGTTGGGCTGCTTTAACTCCATTCTGTACATTAAAGCTTATATCAACTTTCACTTCAGTGAATGAATCTGTCAGTTTAATAATAGGTACCTGCAAAAGAAAGACAGGTTGAGTCAATACAGATAACCAAGACACAGGGGGGTTCATTCATGCTTTGGTGTACTGGTAAAACTGGAGCATTTTATGAATCTGTAGAGAAGAACTAGATAGAGAAAACATGACTCCTGTTTATCTACGAAGTCACTCTCCTTGCCCATCTGTTTACATAAACTTTGCTTTTCTAACTCATAAACATTATTTTCAATTTACTACCCTGTTTAGCAGAACTTAACAGTTCAAATTGTTTTCAGTCAGTTCCTGGTGCAGAAGCATAGTTCTAGTGGGAAAAACAAACACCAGAGGGAGACAAATGCTTAAGAAATAAAGAGTAATGGTATTAAGACAGACACTCTTAAGAAAAGACAGACTCGTGTCACTGTGGGTCACTGACTGCTCATCAAAATTATCTTCAAACAAGAAGCACAAGACATTGAGTGCACTCTGACATATCTCCACCTGAGTGCTTTCCAAATTACCTCTCTCTACTAATAATGGCCATCAATCAGACACTTGTTTAAACCCCAACGCTCTTATATGCTCTTAAAATTAGCAAAAGGTAGGAAGGTATTAATCCTATCCTGTGCAAGACATCCCATTACACGTTTATACAAGACTGGACTTACTACTTCTATGTGTAATTGTATTATGTTTGCTGCCTTGCAATAAGAAAAATTTGTAATTTCTTTATATACATATATATACTCAGTCCAGAAATTCACAAGTCTAACCCCATTAACTCACAACAACGACTGGTATAATCTCACTTAAAAGCAAGTGTATGTTGTACAGTATGGAAAATCAGATGCTTTTCCCCAATGGAAGCAATGCTTCTGTTGGAGTGCTATCAATCATTTTGTCAGTAATAAAAGCCATACTAAGTGAAAAGGTACTATTGGTTCTATTTCAAATTTATATATAGAATAGTTTCTGGTTATGAAAATTCATCCTTTTAACCATCATCTTTCTTTGATTAGAAATTTAGCTTAGAACAAGGAAATTACCCTCTTCCCCCAAACTTACAGTTGCTTTATCTAAAACCTTTACTGAGTTTTCATCTGCTACATTGTGCTTTCTAAGAGCTTCTTCCAGGGTCCAAAGAGGTAACGTCTCCCATTTTCCAAACACAACTAAATCAATATCACTGGAATGGAAAGAAAATACAGATATATTCAAATTAAGACACTCTTAAACAGCTGACATCCACACATAACTAGAATAAAGTTGACAGAATGTAGCTTAATCAAATAATTTATTCTTAATTTTATGACGAAAGGGGTGGGGGCGAACTCTCAGACTTGGGGAAGAAATACAGAACATTTCAGGTTGCCAAGGGGAGGTGACATACACAGACAAATCAGCTGGGCTGCGAAGCCTGAGATTAGTCTCCTCAGGCCACACTGTCAGCAGAGAGGGATCAGCTTCTCTAGAGTGATGCGGAACAAGAAATTAACTTGTTGTGAATTGCCACCTTTGGGCTGTATTAATCAGTAACGCCAATTTAACAGCCCATCCCTGAAAGGGAAAGGCCTGTTCCACATCCTCTACTCCCAGATGCACAGCCCTGTCTCCTCCTTTGCTCTAGGTCTGGTGTTCTGTCTAATCCACAGCAAATCAAGCCAAAACATTAATGGGCCTGGCAGAAACCAACTCCTCCAACCTGCCTTCCAAAAAAACCCAAGACATTCTGGGGTAATTTCCTGCCCCTTTGCCTTTCTGGGTGAGCAGAACACCAGTGGGCACAGAGGAAACAGCTGTCCTGTAATGCCAAGAACAGGGAGAAGGGACGGAGAGAGCAGAATTGTGGCAATTTTGACTTCAGGAAGCAACAAGCTGTTAAATAAGATCAAACCATCTAATTAGCTTCACTCATTAACTCAGTTCCTTAAAGAGATGTCTCCATCCATCCTGCTGCACTTCCTCCCTTTGCACATACACATTTGACTATGCAGGAAGCTGACACCCTAATTCAATGCTTAAAACTCAAATTCAAAAGGTGACTGGTGTCCAAACTGAAGCCAGTGAAGGCTACTGCGAGATCCTGAGCTGCTGCTTCTTTCCTTCTCAACTTCTTTGATTTCCCCTGCTTGGTTGTGAACACAAAGGAGGGGGGAGCTTGTAACCCTCTAGTTATACTAGGGGGTCACTACACCAGTACAGAAAATTGCATTAACAGAAACCACCAAAAAATTCAGGAATACTTTTTCTCCCTCAGTAGATTATACAGGTCTCCCGATTCACAACTGAAACTGCTTTAACCATCTCAAAGAAAGTACATCTGCATTAGATGCAGTCTCTGGCCAACAGGCAGTGTCGGTGGCAGCAGCAAGTTCAGCAGCAGTTCAGCTGCATACCATTTAGCTGACAAGGACAGGCAGAACTCAGCCTGTTTCAGAAAACTATGTCCAAAACCTGCTTGGAGAGCAGGAAATGCTGTTGGACACTTCTCTTCTAGACTAAAATAGCATTAAACCCACTACTGATGCTGACAGTTAACAACAGGAGACATTTCCCTGATGCACACCAAGAGAAAAAAAGCAGCTCTGTTGTCACTCTTGAGTATAGATAACTGCCTGAAAAATAACACAGAGATCCAGCAGCCAAACAACCCTGTGCACAAACCCTCAACACCAGTCCAAGTAAAGGAATATTAGGCAAATTCTAACGAAGTAACAGAATTAAAAACACACCCTAGGTCTTTCTGAATCCCAGAACCTGAAATCTAAAATAACTACACCGTTACTGACAGGTAAGGAAAACCTAGGGCAAAGGGAAACTTTGACAAAAGGCAACACTGACATGGTTGCCAATGTGCAAATGCTGGTTATTTTGAAAGCTTGGCAAGTACTACCACAAGAAGGGTTTTTTTGTGGCTTTATGTACTGTGTTTAAGTATCTGCATTTGTTCTCCCCTGAAAACTCAGCTGAAACAATATGGAGGAAAGGCAGTATATGAAATCAAACAGACAAAAGCAAAATGTTTTTGTTACATTTGTTTCAAAACAGTCAAGCAAATACAGTGGAGAACTACTGCTATCAATCATGAGAATAGGTGTATGTGTCTTGCGTTATTAGCAGCCAATGAAGTTTAATCAAGCCTGTTTAAAATCACTGAAAAAAAAAGTCCAAGAATATGGGCAAATGTGAGAACAATGCGTGTGCAATCTGTACACCTTGCTTGAGACTTTCCAAACAGAACCTGTGCAATTCCGCTTGCCTGCAAGTCCTTTGGCTAAGCAGATACTAACGCATCTGCCAGATACTGTCTTTCAAAAAGAGATGAAAGGACAACTTGGGTATCCAGCATTTGTAGTCACTACTAGATACTAATTCCTCCTATTCCCAAAGTAGGGAACTCAGTTCAAGTGTTAACCTCAGACTTACACTATTTAAATGTGTTTATCCTCTGCAGCCATTTAAGCCTTTCATTCTATTTCTACTGAATTGTCAAAAATACTTAAAATTTCCACAGAGATGCCAGTGTCACTAGTAATAACTTCTCTTGAGGAAACCAGCAACAGATTTGGAAAAGGCAGATGTTGACTATTTTGCAGATTTTACAAAAGAAGAACTGAGAAAATAAATGCTATTCTGTATGTAATCTTTTCAGTACTAACATCATTAACTAGGTAACATTAAATATTTCCATTTAATCGTCTGTGGAGATAAAATTTAGCCAACCTCTTACTTTGGTTCAGTCGTTTAATGAAGCCAAATCACAAAATAAGCCTTTTTTAACATCACAGTAATTCAGATCTTTTAGTGACATGCAAAATCTATAGATATATGTATTATAGTTAGCCTTAATGACTATATTTCTGTATACACTGCAGAGTACTAACAGCTTAACGCTTTCTTAATGTAACAGGTATAGACACAAGTAACACGGGTATTGTGAGATCAGATAAATCACTACCGGGGTACAGGTACAACAGGCTATCTTTTCTCTTGTATGGAATTTACACTGAAAAAAATTACTAACCTTGTAGGTAAATATAAGCCAGTTTTAAAACTTCCAAATATCTGCACCTGAAACACAAGAACAGGATACATGAAAACAAATTTGCCAGCTTCAGAAGACAAACAAGTTCTAGCAGGGTGCTTGCAAAGGCTGGTTATTGCTACCCTCCATCGGTAGATTTTGGTATTGCTAACAGGCATGCACTTGAGCAGAAGCACTCCTTTCTGTTAAGGCATTTACATCTTCAAGGTAGTATAAACAGCTAATCTTCACTGTTATTACACGCAATACATTAACAACTTTGACTTTTCTATTACAGAACCTTCTGTGTAATGTAAAAATTTTCAGCATGACGAATCTGACAAAAACCCGTAAACCAGAAGATTTTAAGACACTTAAAAGACCCCCCAACATTATGAGTTAAATTTATTTTTTGCTGTAATATCTTGAAATATACCCTTCAGTTTTTAAACAAGTTTTCCAAGTTTAATATATTTCCATTGTTTTGCATACTTCTTAAAAACCACTAAATCACGATCCTTTTTTTTTTCTGAATCACAGTACAAGTAGCACAACTCTGTTTACTTCTCTTTAAACAACAAACAAATAAAGCTTCAGAAGGCTTCACATCCCACAGTTTTATTATTATTATGCTGGATTTTTACTAGCACTGGAGTTAATGGGGTTTGCATTGTAGTCTGTCCGAAACCACCTTCTCATTAACTTAGCCAAGCCTCGCAGGGAGGTCGGACTCATGTGTTAAGTCTCACAGGGGGGACTGGTGAGACTTCAAAGTAAAAATATCTCCACATTTGGACTAATTTTCAACCAGACAGTCTTCTGATGTGTTTCCTGCAGCCACCTGAAAGACTTGCGTATTCTGCTTTAATGAGTCTCAGGCACAATTCTGATTGCCATTTGATTTGTATGTCAAGTGACCCACTTTTTAAGTTTTTCCCCTTTGGGGCAAGAAAAAGGGGGAGACAAGAAAAGATGATGTTTTGCAAGGAAGTGTATTGATACTTCAGTAGACTAAGCAGCAGCATGAGTGCTTCCCCTTGATTATTTTATTATCACTTCACTCTTTTTACCCTCTCTCTCCCACAGCCAACAAAAAGCACACACTGGCAGTAAATTTAATGTTCAAAGTTCATAGCTCCTCAAACTAGAAAAGACTGCATGAGATGCCGCAGAACAAGCATCAGCATTGTACTAGATCTTGACGAAAGCATAAAGGCATCACAAAGCTAATTGTTA
>JAAGNO010029074.1:0-18036 GCA_033439905.1 Ceryle rudis
GGATCTAGAATTGCTTTCTTCCCCCCCCCCATCCCTAGCAGTAGCCAACTCCAGTTCCCTTCCTGCAGCAGCTGCAGCACCAAGCCTGGCTCTCCAAACTCTGATAGAGAAAAAAATCCATACGGCTGGCTAGTTCATTCTATGCATAAATAGCATCTCTTAATAACTAAGCCCCCAAAAATACTACCACAGAAAATAGATGACAATAGGCAATGATAATAGTAAGTTTATTCTTCTTTGGAACCTATATGTCCACGGTGATTAAATCTCATTTAATTATGCAGTTTTTTTCTAAGGAGGTTTATGAGCAAGTCTATCCAATGGCACATCTGAATTTCACTTTTCCCAGAAGCCAACCCACTGTTATCAAATTATGATATAAAAAGGTTTTAATTTATCTTTCCTTCAAATAATGTTACTGAAAAGGCTGCTTTTGGGCATATTTTTGTCCTAAGTTATCAAATAAACACACAGACATACAAAATCCCCCAAGAAAACAACAAAATAATAAATAAGTTCACCTTACTGAACACATTCCTGGAAAGAGCTCACATACTAAGGTGAGGGGAGCAGCAAGAAAATATAAATGGAAAAGTTTCTTTCATTCCTGGAACTAAGTTTAAGTTGTGCAGACAGTTAAGCGAGGGACAGTTGAAGGGCAGAACCTTAGCATTTATCTATCCAGGGATCTCCAAAGCCATCTTTCAGTTTGATTTGTGACAGAAGACATTACAGGGGAAAAATAAATACATATATAGACAGGAGGATTGATAGGAACCCCATTCCCCCAGTCAATCACTTCTTGTGATTGTCTTCTGGAGATGTTATTTGCATGTCTAAGTTATTCTGTGATAGAGCAGATGATTCTTTTCACCCAGGCTTGCCTTGCATCAGAAATACTTGTTTCTGATGTCTGAAACTGTGAATCATAATAGACATTTTAAAATCCAGACCTGAACAGATGAAATTAATCTTAACTACAATGGAGTCTGGCATTTTTTAAAATTATGGATTCATCTGGCCTAATAAAATTAGATATAACCTATATTTCTATTTCTAACTGGATTTTTTCCTCTCCTTCAGAAATGCATTTCACACTAAGTACCCAGAAAGGGAAATAAAAACCCACCTAAAACAAAACAACAAAAAACCACAAGGAGATTTTATGATACTAACTTACCCTCACCCTGATGACATTGATTTCTACAGCTAGTAGCATTCCATACAGAACAACCAGGAGTCCTGTGAGGCAAAATCGAAGCTGAGAAAATCCAACTCCGTTATCACAGAACTTTACAAATTTGATGGTTTTAGTTATGAAAGCTAAAGTCCAGTAGAACAGCAATGCTGTAGGGGAAAAAAAAAAAAAAAGTTAATCAGCTCCACAGTTGCAAAACTATACAATACCAGTATTAAATTCAGAAAGAATGCAACAAGAATATATAAAACCACCAAGTGGCCTTACTCATGTCAAAACAGAAGCTTAATTCAATCCCACAAACATGGGAATATTAAGATACTATTAGTTCCAAGTTCCTTTCCTATTAGATTTAGTGATACTTGGAAAGTTTCACAAAGTGAAGTCTGCTGAAAGAAATTTCCATCTGTTGTAAACACGAGTCTGTATGATGAGTTCAAGGGAGGGAGCTGCCCTACAAGCAGAGATGGTTGTGAATGACGCTCTTCAAACGTGGTTGATGCTACGAGAACGTTATGAATTTGGTTTGAAGGAAAATAGACTTCATTCCCCCTGATTACTGCCAAGAATGGTAAGGCAGTCCTATAACTACAATTGGTTAACAAAAAAGGATTTTCTTAAAAAATTCATGTGGTCCCATATTACTATACCTTTCAGATTTCAAACTCAAAGTCCTGGTTTTATTACATATTTTTCTCCTACTGTTTAATTTCTTGGTTTACTTCTCTACGAAACAAACTAATTTAAAAAATACTGCAGATTCTACCATTCACATATTTTGATTGTCAAGAAACCTAGGAGATTTTCCAGTTCAGTATGAAAACTATTTGAAACTGTGTCCTGCTAAACTGTACAACTGTTGTGCATCCACTGTGCAGCATGGTGGAAACAGCATCAAAATTAGCATTATTATGAGTCCCATGGTAACAGCACTACACTGGAAAAGCCATGTTTTTTGAAATAAAATTACAGGTCAAAACCATACAGAGAAAAACCAGATTCAGACCAGATCAAAGTGTTTCAGTAGTCTGAACGGTCAACTGACCCTGAAGTCAATCATTAGCTTCAGAAAAGAAATATTCCAAATCTTGTAAAATTTTTTAATAAGAGATAATGACTACTTCAAAACAGTCAACAGCCTGGGCATAAAGGTGAAAGGCAGGATCAGTACAGGAACTTTGCGTCCTTGTCTTGCATACCACAAGGGAATGTGCTAATCCCCAGGTCTCTTATAGTATCTGGCTCGTGCTTGTTTATGAAGAACTAGAAATGGATTTGGCTTCTTTAAGGTACAGAGTGAAAAAGAAAACATCTCAAAGTTTCACAGGACTCAAAAATTTTACCCTGTTCAGAATTAATGAATAGACCTTTAAGGGTCTTCTTCACTACATCAGTGAGTTTCCCCACTGGATTTAGTACATTTTGGGTAAGGCTACCAACTCTTGGCAAACACAGCCACTGGGTAAGGCTACCAACTCTTGGCAAACACATCCACTGGTCTTCCAGATGAGGCAGATGGTGCCCTGAAGTTAGCTGGAAATTCACTGATACTCAGAAGCAGCAGAATACTCCACATCAGGTCATTTACTTTACTCTCTGTGTGTAATATTAAATCTCCTCTACAGCATTTTACTAACAAAGAACGCTCTCGTGGGTCTTTTCCTCATACACTCAGCAAAATGTTTATCACCAATTTAAGCTTTTCCGCATGGTTTCCTTTTACCTCATTTGTCTTAGGCTCTAAAATAAATCTGCTTCATGGCCACACTGCACTCTAGTGGGTTGATAGCTGAGCAGAGGTGTAACTTAACTATCATGAGAAAATTATAACTCAGAGAAAAACTGGGCTCATTCGCATAAAGTTGGCATTGCCTCATTCCAGATGTCAATGCAGAGTAGTTGCAATTAGCATTGAAAGATGATGATCCTCACAGTTGGGTAACAATAAATTTACACAGTCAAGAATAAAGGATGGAGGCTTCTAGAAACATCTGCCTTAGGTTCTCTCACAAACACAGGTCAGTGAAAAACAAAGCTAAAAATTAACTAAAAATCAAAGACCATCAATTTGTGAAGATTTTGGATTAAAATTCAAATCAGACCAATTAAGTGGGAAGGACTGTGGTAGTCTGATTTTCCTTTTTGCTGAAGCGTTAGCTATTAAGATTAGATTTTCTAAATGTGTCTATTCCCTGGAAATTCTTGCAAAAGGAAAAATCATAGTTATTATCTTCAGTATCAATAACACTTAAGTGCTGGTATTCCTTGGTGTAACTGTTTATGACTCAAGATGTTCAGAGCTTATCCAGCACCAGCACTCTATAAATACCAAAAAAATTACCATAAAATAGAAATTTTTACAGAGAAAGGATTATGTAAAAATGGGTAATCAACTACCAGCTGTACATGTGTGCAACTTTTCTCGATGACTTAATGGAGGGAACATGACAGTGACACAGAATGAACAGATACACAGCAACACAGTCACACCTCCAAGTCTTGTAAGTTGTGAGACGTACCTATCAACAACTTCGGGAAATTGGATGTTTCGATATTATGGTAATAGACAACCGATGTGATGGCCGCCAAGAATGCCATCCCAGCTGGCATGTACAGGTGTAAATGGCGTGATTCTGAAACCCTTAAAGAGAAAAAAGTGAACATCTATTAAAATCAAACCCTCTTGGCTATTTAAATGTTAAAATCAAACCCTCTTGGCTATTTAAATGTTTCTCTTTTAATGTATGAATTGCACAAGCCCTGATGTAGGATTTTCTAGAATGAGTTATGGATGTAAAGGTCTCTCAATTGGATCTATGCTCCTAAATCACATAGTTGGATTTCAAATTCCTCCCCTGTGCTGAAAATTAAATGCCTGTATTCCTATTTCCTACTGCAAACAACTGGAATGTTGTTTAAATTAGGATAAGCAGCTCAGCTCCAAAATGAGAAAAGCTAATTTAAGCTAAATTAGTCTGGGAGCTGTCCATCAAAATATGTAGATAAGACCAACAGACAGCACAGTTTAAGATTTCCTACAGCAACATTTTGTGGAAATGCTCCCTTTACTTCCTGGTTGGGAGAAGGAACAGCACTATAGCGTAATTACAGTGAGGTCTGTTTTCAGCGACAGTGAGCCAACAAATAACACCTACCACACAATCATAGACCTTTAAGCTTTACCCTGTAAAGCAAAACTCTCCTGACACATTGCTTCAGGTAACAGTGGAGGGGGTCCTGCGAACTGCTACCTTTTGAACATGTGGAAATGGTTGGTCAATGTTGTGGTTTGTGCAGAACTGGGTAAAAATCATGCTTGCCCCACTTTCCTCCTAGTTGCTGCCATCTTCTCCTCCCCTTGTCTTTCTTTCACAGAAGTAATGGGAGTGCTGTTGAGAGGTTTTTCTGTCTCCCAACTGGTTCCAGGAGAAGAGGCACCAAGAGGAAGCTTTCAGGACACAAACACTCGGGCAAATTCACATCTTGTCCTTTGAACCTCATAAAAAATAAGCTAGCATCTCTGTACGAATTCTTGATGCAGCAAAGGCTACTTTTGTGTGGTTTGGGGAGATAAAAGGGGCTGTACTGTCAGGAAGCTGGAGATCATCAAAGGATGCCACACATCAGAGTAGGACATCCCAAGTGTCTAATAGATCTGTAGGAACTCAGGAGAACCACTTCCTGCATCTGTACTAGAAAAGGCCCTCCCTCATGTGGACATTGGGGTGACCTCTGCGGAGCTGGCTGGAGCCATGCTGACAACCTGTGTCATAAACACCTAACTCCCCTTGTTGGCAATAGATTCTGTGTGTACAGTGAAATGAGAAAAGATTCTCCAGTTTCTGAATTCCTAGCAATGCCAGGGCTGAATTCTCAGCAAGGAAAAAAAAGCAACATGAACAGATTTCTTCAGACAGCCTAAGCTTCAGTAGGTAACACTGCAGGAGTGGGAGGGTTTTTTTTAAATTTATTTCACAGACAAAAGTTGCTGGAATTCCCCAATATAACCATATCTCCAATAGGCTGCATCTATTGCTGAGGTACCAAAGCCTTTGGTGTGCAATTACTGTCAAAAGGACTTACCAACATGATCCAGTTTGGTCTTAGAAAGACGATGAGTCTCAAAATCTGCTTTTATTCGCTGGAGCACTCGCTAGCCTGCTGAGTGCTCAAGAGACACGACTGTGGGTTGACACTCCCCCAGTATAGCTTAAAGCTTACATTCTCATCAGGTGACACTTCTTACTGAACTGCAGCATTCTGAGTCAAGTTAAATAGCAAATAGCATAATGAGAGGGATTGCTAAAGAGTAAGGTAACAGAAAACTCAAAACAGGAGATTCTTCTCTGAGCATCCCACACACTGATAACTCTAAATAAGCAGGAGAAAAATTCCTATTAAAAAAAAAAAATCCTAGCACTAAGAAACATCCTATTTATATATGTTTAAGAGAAGTTATAATAATGATATCAGCTTCTATATCAGAATACTGCAGTGCCTTTCACACTGGTTGGCAGATAATTGGGATATAGATGGCTAAACAGAGCGATTTGGTTCTATTTAACACAGTATAATCCTCGGGTTCCAAGTTCAAAACAGTTATGAAAATCAGACTTTTCTTTAGAGGAAGACGATTGTAGTCACTGCTATACAACAAGAACTTTTTTACTAAGTCACTCTCTTGTACCACTTGTTTCACTTGGAATACTTTTTCTCCACAGGTTACTGTTTAAAGACATCCTAAATTAAATAGCAGATGATGGATCATGTTCATCTGATGTGAGCTGCTCTGCTCAAGGCAACAGATCAGATTCACTGCACAAATGACAGAAGAAACTCCATGGTGTGTGAGGTACGGCCCAGCACTTTTACTGAGATGAGCAGAACTCAGTTTGCAGGGGGAACAGTATGATCTACTGTGCACATGAGAGTTCTGCCTGAATAAGGACTGTGGACATAAAACATCACAAAAATGTCACCATCTACTTGAAATATTAGGATTTAGCTATGATTACTCTTTGGAAAGACAGTGTCATTAAGCCGAACTAAAAATGATTAAGGTCAGTTGTGCGTGTGTACATAATTTAGCAAGATCCATAGAATCTCTGAAAAAAAAATCACTAGGTTAATCAGCAAGAACACAGATTACATGCTTATAGCCACAAGGAATATGCTTTAGAGGAGAATTTGGACAGGGAGAAAATACCTACCCTGAAACCTTTAAAATGCTCAATGCTGTCAGGAGAAGGTAGACATACACTTACCCATCAGACACTATGCCCTCTGCAATTTCACACACCAGCACAAACAAGAGGATAAAAGTCAGTATCCAGCGTAAATTGTGGCCCGGAAAATGAAGCCATGTGCTGTGATGTATATGTACTTTAGAACTCTGACTTCCCCATCCTAAACAGCAAAAGAAAATTATAAATAGATTCTTAACAATAAGACTGACATACAAAGCTCCTGCCTACAGAAAAGCCTACATATAACAAACTAGTGCACTAAAGCCGACACAACTCTGTTGTTAAACTTGCATGCATTTGATATTTTCAGAATTATGTACTCATTGATTCACTTCATAGGAAATAAAATCAGCAATGCAGGCTGGACACAGTCTTAAATTCCTATGCTCCAGTTACTTGCTAGCAAGGAATTACATGAATTAAAATTTTCCAATCAATTAAGAGTTTAAGTGAATAACAAATGAACATTTTGATAAATATGCACAAAGGCTATAATACATACATTTTTTTTCTTCAATACATCGAATTAAATAATTTACTCCATATCTTTTAAAGTAACTTATTCTCTTGACCTAGATAAAAATGAGCAATATTGAGCAAAGCCACATAAACACAGATTACCCGAAGCAGTTCTTCAGCTGACCCCTTTTTAAAAGTCGTGCTGTTATTTCAGCACCGGACCTTTTATGATCAACGGAAGCGAGTTGTTAAACCACGCTGCTCGTGCCCTGGCTACCTAGAGGACAGAGCGGGCTGGGGAGAACGGTACTCAAAAGGAGTGACAGCCGCATGTTCTGAACTAGCGGGCCACCTACTGGTAACCCCAGTTTTATGATAGCAAATAACACCCGCTGCAGCAGTCCCAGCAGCCGGGCAGCTCTCCGAGACATTCCCAGTAATAAGGAGGACTGTCCGGCTGCTGGGACTCTCTAGTAATTGCAGGGAGTATTATTTGGTAATATAAGACTTACTTGCCATGTTTTCTGGTATTTTTAATAGCACATTTATTTTTGCTTCCCACGCTGCTAGTCAAAACCTGCATGCAAACCCCGCAGTCTCCTCCAGCATCCATCCTTCTATGTATCCATCCATCTTCTGTGTATCCCCTGCACAAGGGGGTTCGCTGCTGGGAGTCCCGCAGGTTACCCTCTCGGAAAACCCCGACAGCGAAAAACGGGCACGGCTGCCAGGAGCGGACAGATGTCCGGGGAGCGGGCGGTGGCGGTGCGGGGGCAGCCCCGAGATCGGCGCTCGCCGGAGCATCTCGGAGCTTGCCCTCCCTTCGCAGCCTCCAGCTTCCCCGCACTGCTGCGCGGGGGGGCGCGGCACGGAGGGCAAGGCCAGGCCAGGCCAAGACAAGCAAGGAACAGAGAAAAAACACACGGCACAGAAGGAGGGGGGAATCCACGGCAGGACGAAGCGAGGCATGGAGGAGGAAACACAAGGCACGACCGGGGGGTGGTGTCAGAAGGTGGCGGACAGGGCACGGGAGGCCCAGGGGCACTCACCGATGAAAAGAATAGGGAAGGTGATGAAGAGCAGGAAGACGTGCGGCACCACGTTGAGCGCGTCCACGAAGCAGCCGTTGTTGAGCACGCCGTGGTCCACGTTGTAGGCGGTGGAGTTGCCCTCGTCGCCGCAGAAAGCCAGGGCCATGGCGGGACCCTGCGTGCAACCGGGCGCCGCCTCCGCACACATCCAGGCGGGGCCGGCGCGGGCTGCGCGGCTAAGGCTCTGCCCGCACCTGCGGAGAGCGGCGACCGCCGAGCGGCCCCGGCCCCGCCCCGCGGCTCGGCCCCGCCCCGGTCCCGTGGCCCCGCCCTGATGAGTTCAAGCTTAAACTTTTTTCCCCCCACCGAGACCGCTGCAGTCCGTGGGAATCGGACCATTAATTTGAGTGGGTTCTACATCACGCCCTAAGCAATTTTAACTATACCAAAATAATGAATAAATCTAAGTTTTGTCTCGAGTAAAAGTTAAGCTCTGCTGCGTGAAAGCTGAACAAAACCTCTAATCAAATACCTCCGTGCTGGGTGTTATCCTGGAAAGCAAAACACGATGTGCATCAGAAGCCTGCACGTGGCTTCCACTTCCAAGCACAGCTGAGTGACAGCCTGACATTCAAACACCTCTGATCCATAGCCACAAATACTCTACATGGAGAATTGTAACCAAACCCTTCCACCTCAGAGCTCCTTTCCCTCCCAGTCACACCTGTCCATCGCTGAGCTGAGCAATGAATACAACTTGCCACAGCCTACAGACAGGAATACAAACAAGTAATACCCACAGATCCAAGCTTAACTCTTCACAAGATACAACTTGGCTAAATACCACTGAGGGAAATGACCCTGTAAGTGAAAAATTTCCTTTTTTCTCCTTTAATGATTAAGCTATGGATGCTCAACATAAGAGAGAACATTTGATTTCTAGGAGAGACGGTTCCACTAGTGGACCTGAAAATTACTTTTGTCATGCTGCTTTTACTGATCTTGCTGTCAGAGAGGAGTAAAGAAAAAGTAACTCTCTGCATGCAACATATGATTTCCCATATGGCCCTTTTGGTGTGGTTAGGAATAAAAATTAAAAGACAAACCCTAAGCCAAATCCTGTATATGTGTATTTCCAAATGTTAAAGTTACACCCACACTGGAAAGATTATAATTATTTTAAGCTTTGGACAGAAGCCAAAGCTGTCTGAGCTTCTGGTCAAGCTCATCTCTGTTATCCTAGTAATTATTTAATAAACAGTACATGCAGTTTACATGCAGACAATTTTTAAATAATTTATACTTTAGTATCTCCTGAGGCCACAAGTAACATGAGGGCTCTGTGTTACAAACGAACAAATAGCAGCAAAGGACTCTTGACAGTTTACACTCTAGAGACTGAAATCATGGGGTAAGATTTGGTGGAAGAATCATCACCACCTTCACTGTGGCTGGAAAACTAGAGACAGAAATTGACGTTTGCCAAAGTCTCCAAAGGAGTCCAGGAACTGAGTTCACATCCCCAGCCTCTTTAGGGTCTCTGAACCTAGAGACCATCTTCCTTCAATACAAGGTGTCAATCATAATATTTTTAAAAATATATTTCTCAAACAACAAAACATTAGGCAACTCCACAGTTTGGAATTTGAAACATATCTTTTTCAATGGTTTTCAAATACAACCAAGCTAATGGTGGTTTAAAATCAGTGGTCTCAGTCCAGGTCCTACAACAGATGTGCACACAGCACAGAGCTGAAGTTATCAGAAATGTGTTGGCAACCCTGACAGAGATGATAAGATTAAGTGGAGGAGTCCTGGATTACAATTAACTACTTAATGAAATATGGAAAACAAACCCCACACTGACAGAAATCAAAACATTTGGTAAACTGTAATTGGTAACTGAGCATTCTCAGCAATACACACACGTGTACACAGACAAACTCTTTCAAGAGCTCACACTTTCAATAACAAAGCCACAATATTCTCCCTGCTGTAACAACCAAATCAAGAGTGCTGAATTGGGACTGATAATGGTTATGCTCACTAAAGCATCAAATGAGAGTTAAGAAGTTTCTTTTTCACTCGCAAATGGTGAGAGAGCTATTCTGGGACTTCACAAAAGAATTATAAGAGAGAGTTTGATGCTTTTCGGAAAAGCTTAGACATGATTGCCTGTGGTGTTAAAGGACTGTATCTACTTACCCAGACTATATTTGCTAGTCCTGTGTCCAGTGGGCTTTGGAGCGGGTCACAATAGGTTTTTACTCAAAGCTGTATTTTTGTGAAGCTTTGTGAAAACAGAATTACTTTGAGAAGTACAGAAAAGACAAAGAACAATATAAAACCAACAGGTAGACATGTGTGTTTATCTGCATGTTGCAAATGCAACCTAATTTTTCACCCTTCTGACCATTTACATATTGCAAGAAGTCAGTTTTCTACTTCTGATTTTCAGCATATCTATTAGACATAAGAAATCAGTTTAGATGCTGGCAGCCACCAGCACCTTCATTAGGTGACTGGAAATATTTTGGAAGCACTTGGATTATTTGAAATTGAGTCCCAAACAGACAAAGGCAGTATTTTTAATTCAAGGAAAAATCACTTTTTATGCTTGCCTTGGAACTTAAGTTTGTCTACAGAATGCAGACAGCTTTTGGTGTTTGCAGTAAACTATTGAGAAATTCTGATGGCTGTTGATGAGAATATTTGTTTATGTGAAAGTTTTCACTTTTCTACCTTTGGCATTTGTTTCTTGCTCCTCTTATTCATCTGCTTTGCACTGACCTCTCTTTTCCATCACTGCTGTGCAGAGGATGTGGTCTATCCCTAAAAATCATGGTTTGCTACTATGGATCACTCTGCAGGTTTTTTCTTGTTTTTACATCTAGAAACTCAGATGCAAAAGAAAAACAAACTTTCAAAAGTTGTGAACAGACACTTAGCCATGTAAGTTCAGCATCACACATGAAAAAAAAAATCACTTTCCAGTGCATTTTGAAGTCATCAATGGGTCCAAGTTTTAAGAAGAAATGTTAATTAGGAAAAAAACCTAAAAAGCAAACCCTTATTGTGATTTAGAATTTGCTAAACAAGATGTACTGGTCTATGACTTCTGCTTCTTATTATATTCTGCTCTTAGAGAGAGAGGAAAAGCAATTCACAGGAATGGGAGGAGATTACCAATCCCTTTCAAAAACACTTTGGGAAAGATGGAGCGTAAAAAGATTAGAGAAAATCACCTCCAGAGTAAACTTTTACTTCATTCCTGTTGACCAAAGAAGTCCATGCTATCATTTCATGTAAGATACAATTTGACAAAGCAAGTGAAATTTCTTTGTAACTGTCTTAAGATACTACAATTAAAAATAGTGCAATAAGCATAATAGCGTAGAGGTTCACAGATATGGCTGTTTTTCTCTAAATAAAACTCATTAATTTTTAAATGCTGTCCCTCATTAAAAATGAAGAACAAACTTATGAGTAAGCAGATCTGTCTTAGAGTGAAAACAATATCCAAGCTCTTTGTTGGACAGTCATCTTTAGGCAAATACTCAGATAAGCATTTTAGATTAGAAAGGCTTAATTTTAAGTGTTTGCCACAAAGTTCCATCAAAACTAATGAAGGGGAACTCTTCTGCATCCACTTGTTAGATCACCAAAAACAGTGGCATATGTAACTGATTCTAACCATCAGTTTGTTTCCCATATTTTACATGGCAAGAATATTATCAGCGCTGCCTATCTCCACGTGATCTTCTTGGAATGCCATTCTGCTTTACGTACGACTGAGCAAGACACACTGTTTTTGTAGCTTGAATACTCTTCAGGCATCTTGCGGCTTCAGCTACTTGCATGACCTCTATTATTTAGTCTTTTTATGAAGCACATTTTCCAACACACAGCATAACATTCAGGCAGTTAGACATGCTTTGAACTAACTCCTCAGCTGAACACTAACTTCCCAGTTCAACACAGCCAGAGCAGTGCTAACCTGGTGATACCATCTGGCACTTGAAACCTGGAGAAAAACCTTGCTCTTCTCTTTTCTCACTCTCCTTTGAAGTGTTCAAACATTCATGCATTTGGTGATAAATGGCAAAACTTGTCATGCTGAACCAACTCAAGGGTTGCAGTGTATTTCACTTACTAGCCTGATCTAAGGAAACACCTGAGGCTCCACTGCCCTCCTGTGTCACCAGGATTCTTCACAATGAGGACAATATTCTCCTGGCACAGTGCTTTCCTCTCTGCTACTTGCTTGCACTAGGCAGAGGGGTTACTTGCTTTCACTAGGCGGAGGTGTTACTGTCATACTCATAAGTTCCCTCCTCTGGGCATCCACTTCTCATTCCAAAAAAAAGAGACAGCTTTTCAGTAACAGGTTTGCTTTTCCTCTTACCTGCTCACTTATTTATTCCAACTGCAGCTCTGATTCATCCTGTAAGTATTTTGGAAGGTAATTTATTGCCCCAGCTTCAGTTAGCTTGGTTGGTGCTCAACACTTGAAAATATTTTAAGTTGAGCTGAGAATGCAGAGGCAACCAAAGCAGCAGTAATTTTTGAAGAATAGGTCTAAACCAACTTACTATTCACTCCTGACTATCCTTGTACATAGATGTACTCTAACAGTCTCCGCCTGATCTCACTGATCACATTGTGCCTTCTTTTCCAGCATTTAAATGGTTAATATTTTGAGTACTCCCTGTGTAGTTCTTGTAGTACAAGTGTTGTGTTTTCCTCAGGAGAATAAGTTGAGTGCTGTGGACTAACTCAGGCCAATAAACAACTTGTGTGCTGGCTCCAGTGTGGTATTCTGCAAATGTTATTTTAGTTACAGATTCTGTTAAGTGCCTGCATGATGCTTGCCTTGTATAGGGCTTTTGTATATAAAAGATTATTTTGCCTGTTTATACTACAAGAATCACACACACTAGCAAATAAACACATAATCCCATTAATTTCTAAGAGATAACGAGGCTGAAAGTCACTGGTCTTTCTAGGAACTCTTCCAAAAAAAAAAAAAACCACCAAAAAACCCCACAAAAAAACCAACAACAACAACAAAAAAAGAAAAAACTAGACTGAAAACTGAGATTTTAGTTGTTTGTTAAAGATTTATAGAAGCTAAATGAATCTACCATCTTGTCTTTCAGTTTTCTGTTCAGACACATTAAAGAGTTGTAGGTAGTTGATTTGTTGTATTTGAAAAATACCTGTGAATTTTTCCAGGCTGTCTTCAATTTATCTAGTATGTAAAATAAACACAACAATCAGAGAGCAAACCTAAGGCTATCAGTTCAGACCTGAATTTGGAATGTATTTTTCTTGTGCTGCTTTTTGACAAAATTATACAAAAATTTAACAGAAAGAGTGCTACAGTTAAATGAGTTTGCTTCTATTTATTTTTAATAGATCACAACATCCCATTTATTCTAGCTCTTAAAAGAAAACAGTAATAACAACAACAAAAAAATCACATTGTGGATTTGTTTAAATAAATAAATAAATGACCATGAGTACACACAAAAAGCCTGATCCTGTATAGGTAATGCATTCCCTGCTGTGATTTTTCATATAACTAATTAATTGTCAAAGGCCTATCTCAGGAGGCTTTTCTTCTGAGTTCAACCCACATGTGGGCTACATATGGGATTTTGAGAGGCTTAAGGGAATTAAAACAATCAATACTCATACAAAATATGAAGAAAATGAACTTACTATCAACATAGTAATTTATCTCCTAGCCTGTAGGAATTTTTGTCCTATTGCTTTTAATTTTTTCTGTGACAATTTTAACCTGAAGCTTATTATCTCTTGGTGTAGTACAGTGTCATTTGTGTATAGCCTTGCATTCCTAGGTGTGGAAGCTCTCCATGGAAGTAACCATGGTCTGTGACACTGTTAGCTGGCAGAAGTAAATCCTGCATGGCCTCACTTATGGCACATAGTCCACAGCCTCAGCCTTCAACCCAGCCAGAGATCCTCTACTCTGAATAGGGATTCTTCACACTGTCCATATTTAGAAGGAATCAGGTCTCTTTTAGAAAAGAGGAAAAAAGGATAGCTTTACAACTCTCTGCAGTAAAGATACTTGGCACTATTCTTCACCCTCTGTAGGAGGCAAAAAATGTTTTCAGTATTAAGCATCTATAGACCCTGCCCACAAATTTGTAGTAAGAATAAGACAAACTGGGTATCAAACCCTCAAATCAGTGTGAGCTATAAAGAAACAAAAACTTTAAACTGGTCAAAATAACACAGCATCAACAGGGCTAAAACCATTTGCAAGTTTGGGTCACATTAAACTAGTATTTTTGACCAAAGAAAAGCAGGAAAAAATTGAATAGGAGCAAAAGCAACTGCCCAGCACGTAACACTGTGGCAGCCTTATCGGTATACAGAAAACGGGCTTCACTGGGACAGGCCAGGCTACCAGTCCCTGATCAACAAACAGTTTGTACTTGGAGCCGGGGATGTAGAGTCACTTGTTAACGCCAAAGAAACCTCAGCTGTCCAAGGTAATGCCACAGGTCCTTTATGCTGTGAATAACACAGAGGACTTAACTCAGGGAACGATTCTGCTCTGGTATTTTGAACTCTTACCCTATTCCTAACAACTAGGAATTCCTTAAGAGGCTGAAAAAAGGGGTGGGTGAGAGTAGTGAATATTCAGCTTATTTTTAATGTGTTACAGAGAGCATTTGCAAATTGCTTTTTTAAGATTGACTAATAAAAACAAGGGCTTTGTACAGCTACAGCATCTCTCTAAACTTAGTGTGGTAGAGAAGGGGTTGAAATAATTAAAAGATTAATTTCTAGAAACATTTAAAATAAAATATTACAGCTAATCTTATGCCTATGTAGGATTGTTTCACCTGTGAAATTTGTCGAAAAGATTTTGAGATGGAACCATGTTTAAGATGCACCAGGAGTCTGATGCTGAGTGGTAACTATGTGCACTATTATCATGTAAATGGCAGCAAACGACAAGGTATCCACTTCACTGCAGGATGTAGAGCAGCTGCAGATCCCTCTGTAAAAATGCTCTTAGCAAACAACGGGCTACTGATAGTAATATGCACCTAAACATTAAAACCTCACATTCTTATTAAAAAAATAAATAAAATCTAAGCTGTTCTGGTTAAAAAAAAAAAAAGTTGCTTCTATTCAGACAATGATTATAAAGAGAATGATCCCTTTTCCTTCAAAAATAATTCTCCCCTTCAGCACATGTATTAAGGTTTTGCTGACTGGTGGTAACACAAGGCTAAAGATAATGCTTTGTATTGCATATATGGTTTTTTTTTTAAAGAGGAGCCCTATTCTTTTGTTGTTCTTTCTGGAAAAAAAAAACAACCTATTTTCTCAAAGGTGAATTTTTTCATAACAGCCTATGTTCCACTGTTTCACCCTGTGTCTTAGTTAAGAAAACAACCCTGACTCACAAGCAGAAAACAGTCAATAGTGTGCTAAAACTGTAAAATAACTTAAAAGTTGCACACAATTGTGATTGGTAAAGCTAAAATCACAGTGAAGATATAATGAGAACTGACAAGTAACGCAAATGAATACTGTATTTGGTTTTATGATTTTTAGCATAAATAACCTGTAAGACCAGTTTGTAAAACATAGTAAAAAGAAACGCTGCACTTTACAGGCATTAGTTTATAGGAAATAGTTTGCAGAGTCTCCTTAGTAAGAGGCTGATGTTCTAATACTGTTCCAGGTACTTCTCAGCCTAAGTTTATGGCCCCTCAGGGGGCACCCGGGCAGCTATGTGCAGGTCCAAACACTGTCTGCCCACTTGAACCATAACATGGACATGCCAGAACCACCTATGGAGGGTACAATTCCCAGATTCTCATTTTCCCTCCTGTATGGGAAATTATTCCCAATTCCTCTCTTTTTCCCATGGCTGGAGATAGCCCGCCTCAGAGTGCTTTCCCCACACTATATTTGACTTCTCTGATAAGAAAGCAATGAGAGCAAGTGGAAACTTTCTGCACATCTGCATTTTAGCAGTCCAAATGTGAACAGGGATGTCAAGCACTGAGGAGTGGAAGTTTTTCACGTACAATCATCTGCTAATCTGTTTTTCATCTACAGTGTAACAGCCATGCAGTGGAAGCAACAAGAACAACCACATCCAGCTGGAGAGCACTGACAAGTGATGACTTTCTCACACGTGCCAGGAGTATATCCTCAGCGCATGTTCAGACTAACTAGGCAGAAAAAGTAAGTTTGCTCTCTACATATTCCCAATCCTGTAACTGGCCAGGGCTTCTGCAAGAAATGCTGGGAATGGTGGAAACACGGCTGACTATATGGGTCACTTCCCCATGATTAAGAGGCTACATCAATAATAAAGAATAGTTGAGATTGAATCCTCAGGTGTAATCTGCTTTCTAGGAAAATGGCAACATGCCTTGTATAAAAGTCACTTGCATTGTCCTAGTGTAAAGAAGGGTAAACATTTTGTCCCTTTGTGTCCTTCGTAAGTCTAGCCACTTTTCTCCATCTATTTTTCATGGTATTTTAAGCATGTCTGTTCACGTACACATGGGTTTAAATATACCCATAGAAAAGGCAATACCAGGTAATATAATCATCGAGAAGCTATGTAATTCATTAAGTACTTCAGCAACACAACGGAAAAAAAAAAAAAAGTCTTACTTTGCTTGGCTAGAAACACAGAAATGTGAATACTGATACATTTTAAAGAAATAAACACACACAGCTTTCCTGCAGCAGTACAATCTAGAGCAAATTTTACAAGACAGGCAACTTAATACTCTCAAATAACTTCTCCCTGTGAAGAATCCAACCACAAAATATGCCCACCCACCCACTCCACTGTAATCTGTTCTAGGTGTGTTAACACAAATTTGTCGCAGTTCAATACTCCAAGAAGAAAAGCAATGTTATAAACTATGTTGTACTCACCTGTTAGCACTGAAATCACAGGTGAGAAATTTGTATGTTGAACAGACTTGTTTATACTGTCCTTACCTCAGTCTGGACTTTGCGTCTTGATCACGTGCATGATGTGGAGACCACAGCACACCACATGCACTGACTTTATAATAATGCTGATTTATTTGAAAAAAGAAAATTTGTTCATACCCAGATGTATGAGGTATGTGATGGGGAAGCTGCCTTGCCCTTTGTGAAGAAAAAGCAGCCTGGAGTCAGAAGCACAATGGACACACCTCAATCATCTCAGTTACTTCTATCCTCTTAAGCAGCTACAATTTCTGTATGAATTATATCTGTTATAAGTGATTGATCTGACCTGGAATTCTCTCACCCAGCTTGAAGAACTCTTCAGTTTTGGATGCCTGCTATGCACGTCACTCCTTTGGGCTCTGATGAAGCTGACAGATTTTCACTAAGGAACAGTACGTAATTTCTTCTGGCCTGGCAGGTTGATACTTAACATTCAAAGATCTGCTTCATCACAATTCTTAGTGAGTAATCAAAATGGAAACATGCATTGCCTTCTCTTTTTTCCCCTCTATCCTTCCTTGATGTTGGTATTGCTGCTGATCAAAAAGTGTTCCTGGGTGTCTCTCTTAAAATGTCACGTTTTATGCTGGGTGGGGGAGGAAGGGTAAAAAAAACCCCGTTACTTGAAAAATCAGTTTCAAAGGACAACCCTGAAAAGCTATTTCATCCTGTCAAGGACACACTTATCACAAGATTTTTAATCAAAGCTGAGTTTTGTGCCCTGTTGTTCTAAATGAATGTTTTCTGTCTGGTGTTATTTGCACTCTCTGTTAAGTTGCATTAACACTCAAAAGCCTCAAGCTGTTGCCAGCATGAAACATAAGAGTGTCACTCCCCCTCTTGCTAAAGCATCCAGAACTGCTTAGGGGAAAGGTAGAGAGAACAGAATCAAAACACAGAGAAGAGTAATTTGAAAGTGGTTTGGTTTTGGTTTTGGGGTTTTTTTGGTTTTTTTTTGGTTTTTGTTTGTTTGTTTGGGTTTTTTTGTTTGGTTGGTTTTTTTTGTTGTTTGTTTGGTTTTTTTTTTCCTGGGGGGGGGGTTGGTGGGGAGGAGGAAGGGGTGGAGACAGAATGGGAGGTGTTGGTGAGG